>CM038624.1:48499713-48607213 GCA_021554675.1 Leuciscus idus | reverse complement strand
AGTCTGTGTGTAAAAAGAGCATTAGCAATTAAAGACAAAACACTTCAGCAAAACATGATCAGCTCAAAGTGTCCCAATCATTTTTGATCCCAAATTTTTTATATTATTTTTTACTAGTAGTCACTGTATGAAGAATTTTTGGGTATAATATGTCACAGTTTAGTTTATTTTGCTCTCTTCACTTACATAAATGAACTATAGTGTCCTGCACACACTAATTAAACAATATCAAAAATGATATGTGGTGTCTGGATAATGTTTGGTACAGTACAGCAGAAAACACAGCTTGCTCTGCAGAGATCGGGACTGAGAGCATGTGTTTTAAGAGTGTGTATGTTAATAGACTCATTGTCTCCTGCAGACGTGTGTGTGTGTGTGTGTGTGTGTGTGTGTGTGTCTGTAGGCTTCACACACACGCTTCATTATTCTCTGACTCTAACACACGCTTTGGTCTCGTGAGGTTTGATCAGCCTGTGTGTAAAATGCTGATGTGTGTGTTTTCCTCTCACCTGCGTCTCGCAGTCGTTTGAGAAGAGAAACACTTTATTTCACCTCCACAATCTGCTGTTTTCCTCCTTCTAAATGTCATTTCTTACTCTGTTCTTTCTTTCATGCACTGTAATCTAGAACATTCATGTGGACGTGATTACTAAAGCAAAATAACACTGATTTGTCAGGTTTGTCAGGTCATGTATAAAGCAGCTGTTCTCCTCATGCACTCGTGTTTAGAAGATCATCACTGAAAAACATGAAAAAATTCAAATGTATTGCTAGATGGAAATATAGACTGTGGAATATGATAGTCTATCTATCCATCTATCGTTCTATCATTCTACCGTTCTATCCATCAATCCGTCTGTCTGTCTGTTGTTCTATCATTCTGTCATCTATTGTTCTATCCATCTATCGTTCTATCATTCTATCGTTCTATCCTTCTATTGTTCTATCATTCTATCATCTACCGTTCTATCCATCCATCCATCCATCCATCCGTCTGTCTGTCGTTCTATCCTTCTATCATTCTATCCATCTACCGTTCTATCCATCCATCCGTCTGTCTGTCGTTCTATCCATCTACCGTTCTATCCATCCATCCATCCATCCATCCGTCTGTCTGTCGTTCTATCATTCTATCATTCTATCCATCTACCGTTCTATCCATCCATCCGTCTGTCTGTCGTTCTATCCATCCATCTATCGTTCTATCCATCCATCCATCCGTCTGTCTGTCTGTCTGTCGTTCTATCCTTCTATCATTCTATCATTCTATCCATCTACCGTTCTATCCATCCATCCGTCTGTCTGTCGTTCTATCCATCTATCGTTCTATCCATCCATCCATCCGTCTGTCTGTCTGTCTGTCGTTCTATCATTCTATCATTCTATCATTCTATCCATCTACCGTTCTATCCATCCGTCTGTCTGTCGTTCTATCCATCTATCGTTCTATCCATCCATCCATCCGTCTGTCTGTCTGTCTGTCGTTCTATCCTTCTATCATTCTATCATTCTATCCATCTACCGTTCTTTCCATTCATCCGTCTGTCTGTCGTTCTATCCATCTATCGTTCTATCCATCCATCCGTCTGTCTGTCTGTCTGTCGTTCTATCCATCTATCCGTCTGTCTGTCGTTCTATCCATCTATCGTTCTATCCATCCATCCGTCTGTCTGTCTGTCTGTCGTTCTATCCATCCATCCGTCTGTCTGTCGTTCTATCCATCTATCGTTCTATCCATCCATCCATCCATCCATCCGTCTGTCTGTCGTTCTATCCATCTATCGTTCTATCTATCCATCCATCCGTCTGTCTGTCTGTCTGTCGTTCTATCCATCTATCGTTCTATCCATCCATCCGTCTGTCTGTCGTTCTATCCATCTATCGTTCTATCCATCCATCCATCCGTCTGTCTGTCTGTCTGTCTTTCTATCCATCTATCGTTCTATCCATCCATCCGTCTGTCTGTCTGTCTGTCGTTCTATCCATCCATCCATCCATCCGTCTGTCTGTCTGTCTCGGTTTGTCTCAGCCTCTCTGTGAAAGTGAATGTGTTTAAAGAGACACTCAGTGAATTCACTCGAGTGTTTCTGACACGTCACAGTTTGAGTGTCACATCTAAACGTCTGTCCTGACGTATCCTGAGCTTGTTATTCGCCTCTCAGCGCTGTTGCCTCTCTCTGCTGGAGTTTATCCAGACCGGACAGTCCGTTTGGAGAGATCGAGATAGACATGCAGTGCCATCATATATTCAAACTCATGACTTTCCAAACCTGTGAGACTATTTCTTTTATAGATCTCAGAAGGATAAATGTAGCAGAATGTGTATTTTCTATAGTGAATGCAGAAATTAAGGAAAGTTTTGCCCTTTGCCATGGCGTTCAATTTTAATTTCTTCTGTATGTTTAATGGAAGAATAAAAGCCAACGACAGTTTAAGCTCATTTCATTTAAAAAAAAAATTAATCTAATGTTTTGTCATATTAATGAAACTTAAACTAGTTTTAGGAAAATGACAATCAAACCTTTGTTCACTGCATATTTTTGTAGCATTTATGTACTATTCTTCTCTTGAAGCTTCATTTATTCCATGCATGAATTTAGTGAACAATGATTTATTGCATTTCTCTCCAGGGTCAGTGAGCTCAGATTCTGTTGTGTCAGAGGGTTTTCTTTTCTCTGTGCTGAATTGTGTCTGATTAATTGACTTCATGTGGAGTTCTGGACTGAAAAGGCCCCGTGTGTGAGTGTTTGTGCTGTAACCCAGGGGCCGTCACTGATCTGAGAACAGTCTCTCCTCTCACGAAGGGGTCGCCACCTGCGCTTCCATCATTACGTGTTTGTTAGCGTAATTTCCCTCGAGTAACAAACTCGTGGCCTTTAGCCGACGGAGCGCTGGCTTGGAAACGGCGTCGCCATGGAAACCGCCTCCAGACTCGTCGCCGGGTCAGCGTGTGTTTGAAAGCAGCGCGCGGTGTTCAATTATCTCTGTTTGCATCTTTGTTGATTAGAGAGGAAGAGAGAGCGAGGGATGATGGGAAGTGTCTTTTCTCAGCCGGAATATTCCCACACCTGCACTGAGTGTTTCTCACAGCAATAACTAATGCAGAAGTGGAAGAGAAAACATGCTTGGGGAAATCATGATTATGATGTAAAAAAGTCAATATTATGACTTACAAAATTGAAAATTATGACTTAAAAAAGTCATCGAAATATGACATTTAAAGACATTCAAATACTAAGTCATAACTTTGAGATTAAAATGTTGAAATTGTGACAAAATCAAAATTGACATTTATTGTGTAATTTTCACTTTTTATATAAAATTTGTCTTTGTCTCTCTCTCTCTCTCTCTCTCTCTCTCTCTCTCTCTCTCTCTCTCTCTCTCATCCATCCATCCATCCATCCATCATCCATTGTTTTATCATTCTGTTATTCTCTCTGTCTATCATTCTCTCTATCTATCTTGTCTATTGTTCTCTATCTATGTATCTACTTTAGAAAATGCAATTATTTCGCTTTTTTCTTGCACAGTGAAAAACAAGTGCATGTCATTGTGTGTCATAATTATGACTTAATATGTCATACATAAAAGTTTTCATGATGTCAATGACGTCATCATTTTGACTGTTTATGTCATTGATTTACAGAAGCTGTTTTTTATTTATTTATAATTTTTGTATTTAAAAAAAAATTATAAATAAAATAATAAAAAATAAAATATACAGTTAAATTACAGTTAAATTAATATTTTTTTAATTCTATTATATTAAAATTATAATATAAAAATTATAATATTAAATGCAATAATAATAAAAATGTAAACAACTTAAATTAAACCATTAAAATGTGTTTATTCTTGATGATTATTGAAAGGTTTGAACAATACTCTTATTACTCACAGGGGACATAATTAATAATTTAGGTTACAGTAATTTAACCGACAGAGAAGCCCAGCTCTAATGTGCAAAATGCAACTATAAGGCATGAACATATTAACATATTATAAACATTAACATCATGGTTTTCTCTAAAGCTGCTTTGAAACACTGTATTGTAAAATATCAAGAGATGTTTTCTGCAAATATTCCTGATAGTGAGAAAACACTCCTGATTGTGTGTGTGTGTGTGTGTGTGTGTGTGTGTGAGTGAGATATGAATGAGGTCTGTGTAAAATTAATGACATGCAACTAATGAGTGTTTTCCTTCTCGTTTATGTCTCTTATATCCTAAAAATCTGTCTAATTGAATGATACACATAAATCATTGTTTTTTAGGGGATTTAAATTAGCATTATATTTACATTAAGAACTTGTACAGTGATCACTTTTTCCTGACACTCAGTCTGATTAAAATATAGCCAATAAAATTATATTTTTCATAAAGAAACTATTATTAATAGTTTTTTTGGTTGCATTTTACATTGACTATTAATTTTTTAGTTTTTTTTTGTAATTCTTATTAATTCTCAATCGTGATTATCATTAGATTACTGTAATTCATTATGTAAAATGAATTGTCATGAAATATTAAACATTTCCTGACACTAAAACAGGCTTTATAATTGAATCATCTCAAACATGAATCTGTTTTTTGGGTGAAATGTCTGGCCATGTGTTTGTTGTGTGTGTTGCCTCGGGATGTGTGTTTGAGTGTGTTTTCCCATCTGTGTGCCGGGGAACCCCTGTCGACTCCATTATGGTGTTGATGGAGGTTTCTGTTTTTATGGAGATGAGCTTTGCTCCAAGACCCTTCGCATCTGAGTCGCAACTATTAATGTAGAGCGGTGCAACCCATCCATAATCGGGACAAAAGGATGGTTGGACGCCTCTGTAATGAGCAGGCATCAATCATATCCCAACAGCCCCGGCGGGAGAGATAAGAGTCATGCAGAAGTGCACTGGCCAATCACAGGGCTTTTCAGCTTAGCACTGCAGGCACGATTGCATGTGATTGACAGCGCTCTTCAACATTACTTAAACCTCCCCTATTATGCTATTTTAAAGGTTCTTATTTTCTTTTGTTATGCATCCGAGGTCAAAAACACTTTAATTTTTTCATAATATACAGTGCGCATCACTTAATTTCTCAGAGTCTGAAAACGGTTCATTTGAAGATTCAGTTTCTCTAAACTCCTTCCTGAGAGCCTGCTCTGCTCTGATTGGTCAGACGGCTCAGTCTGCTGTGATTGGTCGACTGCTTACAGTGCATGTCGGAAACGAAACGTCCATCTCCATATCTGAATCTCAGCTCTTCCTCAGTGACACGAACAGTAACGATGGCGTCGGTTTTTCCGTATCAGTTCCAGTGTGAGTCTCGTTCTCTAGAAGAGCAGAAAACATGAACAACACGAACTAAACTCTTCCAGTGTTTGAGGGCGGAGCAAAGAGACGCTGCTCAGCCAATCAAGAGCACAGGCTGGCATTATGCAAATGTGTTACATAAGTATGTAACAGGAAGGGAGACTGGAATTGCTGACTAATCGTTTCAGACGTTCAGAATCACTTTATTTGACATGCGCTTTGATCTTTAAAACTTTGCAGAGCTTTTACAGTCACAGATAGCTATATTACACACTGCATGAAAGAGAATATCTGAAAAATCATAACTGGGGCACTTTAGGAAAATGACAAACCTGTATGACGACATCTTCCAGCGTATGACTCTCAGGAATATTATAATACAGCAGCTGAGCTGAGATTCAGATATACGACACACGCTGTAAGCAGTCGACCAATCACAGCAGACTGAGCCGTCTGACCAATCAGAGCAGAGCAGGCTCTCAGGAAGGAGGAGTTTAGAGAAACTGAATCTTCAAACGAACCGTTTTCAGACTCTGAGAAATTGATGCGCACTGTATATTATGAGAAAATTGAAGTGTGTTTTGACCTTGGATGCAGGTAAACCTGTTGTAGGAGAACTCAAAACAAAACAAAACAAAAAGCTTTTTGCTGTTGTGGCTCTTATAGATGTTCCTAAATCATTTACTCTTATTTTTGTTGAATGTTCATTCACTGCAAGAGAAGCTGCATTAATTATATGGGAAACAATGTAGAAAGCTTTTTGCTTTCAGTGAACATAAAATAGAATGCAATATAATTATCCATTAACCCATAAGTGGGGGGGGTTTTGTGTGTGTGTGTAAATCTTATAGGGCCGCATGATTAATAAATAAAGTAGTGATTTTTCTGGAAGGTCATAAGCTTTATTACTTTGCTTGCTAATTTTCCGGCTTCCAGAATGAATGAAACATACATTACCTGTGTTTACAGCACTCAATGATGTTTACACCACCAAATTTTGGGTACAAATATGAAAAATAATACTTCTTTCTAAAGAAACTTGAAGTAAACATATGATAATCTATGTTGTTTCTCCAGGACAGTGTACTGAAGTGTTCCTTTCGAATGATTTATAGTTAAAGGCCTCCTGCATGTTAACAGGTTTTCCCGTAAAATAATATTATTGAAATATTATATTATTATATTTATTCTTAAAAACTGTCAAATTATATAAATATACTGGTAACACTTTATAACTGCACGCTATTAATCATTAGTTAAGCATTAGTAAACAGTTAATTCATCATATATATGTCTGAATAATAATATGAATGTACATTTAAATAGTTTATTAATAATTTACTTACACTTTCTAAGTGAATCTTATGAACCACTGATAACACCTACATTGATTTGTAAATAATGCAATACTTCATTTAGAAATGCTAAATTGATCATTAATTATGAAAATACAACTATTAAACACATTATAGATATGCTTGCAAATCAAGAACGAATAATTTATAGCTGTACTTACTAATAAACTGCTTGTTAATGTCTATTAATGCTTTATAAATGATGAATTAACCGTTTACAAATGCTTAACTAATGATTAATAGCGTGCAGTTATTATAAAGTGTTACCAATATAATGACATTTTATAATTATTAATTTGTTACATTTATATAGCGCTTTTCTGGGTTATTACCTTAGCATTAATTCTTATTAAGTTTCATATTTTTATTTTGTAATGATAATCATGATCATAATAATTATTTCATATTGTAAAATCATCACATTTTTAATTAAAAAATGTCTTCCTCCAAATTGTGCAGCCCTAACATCTTATTTGCTGTGATTGATGGTCTGGTCTGTCCGTCTGGCATCTGGACGTCCTGGCATCAGATGATCTCAGGGTCTCCGGTTTGGCACAGTGTTTGGCAGGAGATTTGAGCAGGACCTGAGCTGAAGTCTGGGTTTGCTAGGTGTATTCTGGGTATATAGGGTATTGCTAGGGTATTCTGGGTGGTTGCTAGGGTGTTCTAGGTGGTTGCTAGGGTGTTCTGGGTGGTAGCTATGGTGTTGCTAGGCGGTTGCTAGAGTGTTCTGGGTGGTAGCTATGGTGTTGCTAGGCAGTTGCTAAGGTATTCTGGGTGGTTGCTAGGGTGTTGTGGGTGGTTGCTAGGGTGTTGTGGGTGGTTGCTAGGCAGTTGCTAAGGTGTTTTGGGTCGTTGCTATGGTATTTTGGGTGGTTATTAGAGCGTTTCTAGACTGTTGCTAGGGTGTTCAGGGCGGTTGCTATGGTATTTTTGGTGGTTGCTATGGTGTTACTAGGTGGTTGGTAGTTGTCACAGATGGTTCTTAAAGTCTTCAGTAACGAGTGCCTTTAGTACAGCCGTTGGGACGGGCGCTGCTGTTTCGGTGGTTATGAACGCTGCTGAACTCATCGTGTTCTGCAGTCTTGTGCACGTTAATATGGATACAATAATAGAGCTGTTGTACATTTGCTTCATGCACTAGTGGCATAGTGGCTAAAACTCAGGGACTCAGCATTTATTTGAAATCTTTTTTTGTAACATAAATGTCAGTTTAATGTGTCCTTGCAGAATACAAGTGTTATTTTATATTTTTAAAAACCAAGCATAAATACAGCACATGCATGTGTACCACAATACAGGCCAATAAAAAAGGCTGTACAAGAAGTCTATTTCTCTGTATTTACATCTCACATGAATGCCACTGAAAGCAGTGAAAACACTGAAATCAGTTCCAGTTCCAGCTGGCAGGACATGAACAAAACACACTCGAATCAAAGCTGTTACCCGTTAGATATGGCCAGCGCCAGCGGGTCGTCAGAGATGGACAGAAATTAAGACCAACAGGGACATGTCAGAAATGGTCTTTTTTAAGATTTCTTACCATTTAACATTGAGTTCTTGAACCATTCATTGTTTTTTTGGTGTTTTTTGTTTTGTTTTGTCCAGTGGAGAAGATGAACTCATTAACTAGAGAGCTGATATATGCTGATTTACCAGAATTGAAAAGTGAAAATGAAAAAATGAAATGAAAATGAAAAGTTTTTTCTTCCACTTGGTTTAGTACCTAAAATATTCCCAGAGACTATGTTTGGAAAGAAAACGGCACATTCTACGGAGCCCCTTAAACGGACAAAAAAATATGAAATGGGAGGAAAAAATATATTTCAATGCTTTTGCATTCTCTTGCAATTATATAGTTGGGTAATTATATTGTACATATGCTTCAACATGCGGGGTATTGTAATCACTTTTGAATGCGCACTCGCTTTTCACTATCACACCGTGTCCTTACCAGACGCTATAAGATTCCAGCGACAAATAATTTGTCTGCCCACACTAGACGAAACAAATGGATAAGTCGCTACATAATCAAATTCACAAATATTACACCATTTAAACATTATTAAAAATACATAGGCTACTGAGTTACTAAAACAATCTTTGTCAAAGAATACACTTGTTTGTTCACGTTCTTGTTTCCATTTGTTTAATTTCAAGATCTGAGGTGAATTATCCATTGTTGCTTTTACAGCTTCAAAGCTGGAGCACTAAATGATATTCAGAGTCACATGACACGCTTTTAACATTAAATAAAGCACATAAACAGTCCCTGAGATTATCATCGCCACACTTTGTGTTTGATGTTCCAGCGCGACGTCACAGAAAAATAGAAAGCGTTTCTAAAATAGAATCGTTGCGTGTCGCCATCGCGGCTGGTTAGGACACACACTCTGACGGTACGGATCCACTTTTGCGACATGACTGAAATGTGGTGTCGCGACGCCTCCCCTCATTTGTACGTTGATGGGTGTTCCTCAAGTTTACCGCTATGGGCGTGGTTTTGAGCCAGCGGCTCATGATTCCCCCAGTCTCCATGTGCTCTTCTTCTATTGGATAGTCGCGTCGCGTTCAACGGATTAATTTGCATAAAGATGGGTTAAAGTCGCTTGACGTCACCCATAGGAATAAAATGGAGTGCGGCACGACAGAAGTGTCGTACGGACAAGTGGATCCGTACCGTCGGCGCCGCACTCCACTTTATTCCTATGGGTGACGTCAAGTGACTTTAACGCGCCCGCAAAGCATCCCGGGAAGGCGGCGCTGCATTTGGAAAAATACTACGTGTCAAAAAGCTGGCCAATGCCCATCTTTATGCAAATGACTCTGTTGAACGCGACGTGACTATCCAATAGAAGAAGAGCACATGGAGACTGGGGGAATCATGAGCCGTTCGCTCAAAACCACGGCCATAGCGGTAAACTTGAGGAACACCCATCAATGTACAAATGAGGGGAGGCGTCGCGACACCACGCTTCAGTCATGTCGCAAAAGTGGATCCGTACCGTGATTAACATGGAAAAGATATGGAACGCTAAAAGGCTCACAATGCGCCACTTTCCTACCTCGTTTTGCCAAAAAGCGAAACGGCTTAAAAAGCGCCGTGAAATTGTGTAAACCCCAGCGCGTGTAGTTAGGACACGGTGTCAGATTCGCGATCACGTGTTCTCTGCACATAGGTAGCGTTGGTACTAACCGCACAAGATTAGATATTTGTCATTGACGCTCAGAATCGCCAAATCCTCTGACATCATCTCTCCTTACTATCTTCACAGGATAAGTGAAATCTGATGTAAAGTAATTTCCCTTTAGGGGCGCCGTAGAATGTGTTATTCAATTTCCATGCCTTTCCAAATTGGGATTTCAGGCTTCAGGCACATTCCCTCTCCTTAACTATGATAAAATCACTGAATGCCTTGAATGGTTTATTACTTTATTTGACTGTGTTTTCATCTACTCGTTGGTGTAAGTGTGTCCTCCACTACTTCAGTGTAGACTTCTGTATGTCTCCCTCTCTTATCTTTGCTTTCTTTCTCAGCTGTGACAGATAAGACTGGTGTGAGTGTGTGTTGATCTGAGTGTGTTTTCCTCTCCTCAGAATGGCAGGGATTACGGGTTCCTGGTGCGTCAGAACTCAGAGCTTCTGCGAGCGCTGGAGGAGATGGAGAAATCCTGCGCCGCTCTCAGAGAGGAGAACCGGATCCTGGTGAGTCCATGCTCATCGTCACCGCACAGCTCGTCTCAGTCTGCGGACGGGACACGCGTGCATTTGAGTTGCATTTGAAGTGATTTGTTTGTTCAGTATTTTGTATAAAAATGTTGAATTAGTCATTTTTTTAAATACTTAAAAAAAAAAGGAATTACACACACGCGCATATATATATATATATATATATATATATATATATATATACACACACACACACACACACACACACACACACACACACACAGGGGTTAAAGTGGGCCGGAACAGTCCGGAACGCCTCCGAATAAATAAATAAATAAATAGATTCATTAACATCAATGATAGCGCGATGGTAGGCGGTACACAAACACGGTTCCCGCCGTTATGTTCTCAGTCACGGTTCTGATTTGAGTGCATCTACGCCGGTTCACGCATGCAGACTAACTCCTTCCTCCCCTCCCCGCTGAACGCCAGCGATTACTATTGTGTGAAATGCACTCATGGTGGTTTTGCGCGGTAAAGTCAGTTTTAGGTTCGATATTCGCCGGACATTTGTTTGCCCTTCCCACTGTTCTATAGGGTCTGCAGTCTTACAAAGATATCAATAGCAGGATTAGTTTTAACATTATGTAACCATTGTATATCGACATGAAATATTCATTCAAAATCACCTACATGTGTTAATGCTGCATATTTATACATGAGAATGCTTTGAGACGCGTTTCCACAGCACATGATGTCTAAGGCTCACTTACACTGTCAGTGAAATATCACCCAATTCCGATTTTTTGCTCATATGTGACACAGATCGGATGTGTTCTATGACAGTGTAAACAGGAAAAAAACGCATGCATTCGGATATTTCGAGATCGGTTTCAGGCCTCATTCATATGTGGAAATAAATCGGATATGTGCCAATGCGACTGTGATGTAAACAGGCAGATCGGATTCTCTGAGGCATTAGGCAACGTCTCCGCGGTTTAATGACGAGAGAAACCCCGACGTGCTTCTGCAAAGGGACGGATGACCTGAAGAAACGTTGTGTCGTCGTAGGAGAGGAATGTGGACAAACGTTGACAACATATTGTTGTACACAACAACATTTCTGACCCACGGCTCCTCGTTAAAGCCAATATTTAAACACAATCTGCTCCCGCCATTCCTGAGATCTCTCTCACACTCAATAACTGAAGCATATGTGCAATGATGGCACTTTTCGTCCTCCTCCGCCTCATAATCATGGTGATGTTTGGCGAACTTCGCATATATCGCAGAGCTAGCATCAAGCATATTTCGCGTCTGCCCATCTGTGCAAGAAAATGTAACCCTTTAAGCATCCGCGATGTTTCAGATAGTATGGCAAGTGTAAACACATGAATCGGATATGGGTCACAACTGAAAGAACGTGTAAACG
Source organism: Leuciscus idus (assembly GCA_021554675.1). NCBI lineage: Eukaryota > Metazoa > Chordata > Actinopteri > Cypriniformes > Leuciscidae > Leuciscus > Leuciscus idus. The sequence goes on along the minus strand of CM038624.1, from coordinate 48,595,457 downwards.
GACGGTCAAAAAAATCGGATAAAGGTAACAAATCAGAATTGGGCATCAAGACCTGCAGTGTAAACGAGGCCTAAGGGAACCTCTGCCAATTCCACCAACTGCGGTAAACAGCCTATCATTTTTATTATTTAAAATTACTTTTAACATTTAAGAAACAGACGTTTTCAAATTCCAAAGCTTTTAGAAGGTTCATATTGGCAATACTGACTCAGGCTACAGCTTTCCTGGTAGCCTTGAGTCAATTTACTTGTCTAAGAAAATGATTCATAAAAACATAAATATCAGTTGAGCTTTTTTCATGTTTACTTTCTTCACTGACACAGACGAAAATGAAAAGACCATCAGTCAAAGTTCAGCTTTAGGAGGGGAAGAAATAGGGCAGGATAAGGAGACTGAGAGAAAAAGAAAGATGAGGAGAGAGTAGGTATTGACAAATAATCTAATGCCCACTGACATGGTTTTAAAGCTATTTCTTATACATTTTTTTTGGATACAAAAATTGCACATATGTAGGTCAGAGATAGCCAAATTTTCTCGGGGGAGCATGCCCTCCAACCCCCCTAACTACCTCACATTTGAATGCCTGTGTCAGGAATATATGGAGTTAATATTGTGCCATAATTAAACAAACAAATCCAGCATTTTGCAAACAAACTCGATCTGCTTTGCAAAGGAAAACTCGACTCGCAAACAATCAGAAAGCAATGTCCAAGTACAAATGTCACAAATAGTAACACATATGCATTGTGTTTTGCAAATAGAAATAAATGAGCCTAGAACATATTTCACAAATAAATACAAACCATCCAACAAATTGCATGTAACCTTTTGAAAAAATACCAAATCTAGTGCATACAAATGCATATCTGTCTGTTATGATTGTGAGACACTTGGCTTTTTATGAGATCTCTAGGCTCGATTTTCTTACAAATGAATCCCCTAGCTTAGCGCCATCTACTGTTTTAGAAGAGGAAGTTGCTCAACTGCATTTGTGAGAAAATATGCCTGGACACATTTGAGAGAAAATCGAGCCGAGAGATCTCATAAAAAGCCAAGGTTACATGCAATTTGTAGGATGGGTTGTATTTATTTGTGAAATATTATCTAGGCTCATTTATTTATATTTGTAAAACACAATACATATGTGTTACTCCACTGCATTTTCACTCAAATTGACCTTTGTACTTGCACATTGCTTTCTGTTTGTTTGCGAGTCGAGTTTTCCTTTGCTAAGCAGATCGAGTTTGTTTGCAAAATGCTGGATTTGTTTGTTTAATTATGGCACAATATTAACTCCATAGGAATAGTCCTGTGGTGCAACAATGAATGTTAAAACATTTTTTTTTTAACACCAAATATGTTGCTTTATATATTTGACCACCTTGAACAATGTTAAATCTGGTTGTGAGTGTCTCTTGTCCACCATCCGTGTCTCCTCAGAGGAAGAGCAGTTCTCCAGAGACGGAGGAGAAGGTGAAGAGGTTGAGGAAGAAGAACACCGAACTCGCCGTCATCGCCAAGCGTCTGGAGGAGAGAGCGCGCAAACTGCAGGAGGCCAACCTGAAAGTGGTGCGTATTCATCTGTTCATCTTCAGCTCTTTTCATGTCACTGAGCGTGTGGAGGGCATTATTACAGCACTTTAAAGGCCCGATATACTCACAGCGAATTAAAATTAAGCGACGTTTAGATGAATATGTGAATATGTGCTGCTCTTTCCTCTCAATAACAAAATAAACACACAACAAAAGTGAGAAAACAGCAGTTCAGAAAGCATCTTTATACAATAAATTGTTTAAAAGTCAAAAGAAGGCGGAGCTTCAGAGCCACACCCACTTATTACAGCATCGCCACACTCTCTCACACACACACACACACACACACACACACACACACACACACACTCACAGTTTGCTTTGACAAGATGTTTCAAACTCTCAAACAAAACGAACTTTGCTTCGGTCTGATTTTGTTCAAAATGACGCTACACGTTCATTCTTCGATTTCGCTTGAAGTCTATCAGGGCTTTAAGGCAACACTGTTTTTTTTTCATGCACTGTTTAATTTTGAGATTTTGGGGTATTTCGCTTCCATAACAGCCTTTCGGACTAGTGAAACGAAAACATCCAAAATACACTTTTAAATGTTTATTTTATTGCACGTTATCTATTTGCATTTGTAGATTTAAATTTCAGTACATATATTTAAAGGCCGTGAGTTTGAGTCAGAAATCTCCACTTCACCAGCTTTACACACGCTAAACTTTACAGTTTTATTCATATCTATATTCTGAAGGTTTGTTCGCCTGATTCATATAACATTTTATTCCTAAAAACATGATGAAAATGTATGTTTGTTCTGTCGGTTGACAGTATTTTCTGATTTATGGAGTGATAAAAAGAGAAATCCAAGGATCATCCCCTCTGTAAAAATCTTCAACTCTAATATATCAACAAAAGGAAACAAAGTTTGAACCTGACTTTATCCAGATTTCTGTTCTGGAAATATATGCACATTAGTGCATATTTAATTAGATATTTGCATATTTCAGAAAACTTGATCCAAAACAATTTTCTTAAATGCATTGTGATTTAATAGATATTACTATACTTTCCCTATGTTATTTTGTCTTAAATGCATTTCAGTTATCAGTGTAAAAGTAAAGGGTTTATTTAAGGTCTGATTATGAAGGCATTTACATGCACTTTATACTTTTAAAGGGATAGATGATCAGGAAATGATGACAAAATATTACGTTTTAATGGAACTATTCCTTTTTTTTTATTCTCATTTTGCCTTTTGATGGATGTTGAAATGATTCAGCGTCTGTTAAACTGTACAATGCACACCTTCCCAACCCATCCTGTGTTTACTAGTCAAACACACTCATTCATCGCTCTCTTAGGTCTCAGATATAAAGGCAAACCACAGATTTATTGATGGTTATGTGCATGTTGACTTTGTTCTGAATGACCGAGACTATTTAAATACATTACAGATCTATTGTTAAACAACCTTGTGTTTTACAATGACATTGAGCTTTTGATGTAGAGCGACAACACTGGTTACACAACACAAGACCAATCTACACACACAATACTGGTTACACAACACAAGACCAATCTACACACACACAATACTGGTTACACAACACAAGACCAATCTACACACACACACTACTGGTTACACAACACAAGACCAATCTACACACACAATACTGGTTACACAACACAAGACCAATCTACACACACACTACTGGTTACACAACACAAGACCAATCTACACACACACACAATACTGGTTACACAACACAAGACCAATCTACACACACAATACTGGTTACACAACACAAGACCAATCTACACACACACACTACTGGTTACACAACACAAGACCAATCTACACACACACACTACTGGTTACACAACACAAGACCAATCTACACACACAACACTGGTTACACAACACAAGACCAATCTACACACACAATACTGGTTACACAACACAAGACCAATCTACACACACACACTACTGGTTACACAACACAAGACCAATCTACACACACAATACTGGTTACACAACACAAGACCAATCTACACACACACACTACTGGTTACACAACACAAGACCAATCTACACACACACACTACTGGTTACACAACACAAGACCAATCTACACACACACACTACTGGTTACACAACACAAGACCAATCTACACACACACACTACTGGTTACACAACACAAGACCAATCTACACACACACACTACTGGTTACACAACACAAGACCAATCTACACACAACACTGGTTACACAACACAAGACCAATCTACACACACTATACTGGTTACACAACACAAGACCAAACTACACACACAATACTGGTTACACAACACAAGACCAATCTACACACACTATACTGTGGTAGAGAAGTGGATGATGACGTGAGAGAGTTTAAACATAAAGACACTGATCTCCTCACCCTCTGTGTGTGTGTGTGTGTGTGTGTGTGTGTGTTACACTGTAACTCTAGTCCACCTGTACGGCCACCTGTCGGCTCTTTGAGAATCATGGGTAATAATGACTGACGGTCACAGCACAACACCTGTTATCCGTTTGTGTCAGCACACGCACACACTCTCTCTCACTCACTCACACTCACTCACACACACACACACACACACACACACACACACACACACACACACACACACACACACTCATGCTGTAGGTGATGTTATTCTGTCTCCAGGTAAACTCTCCTCTGCCGCTGAAGTCTGGCGCTGTGGATCAGTACAAGCGTGCGTTTGCCCGTCAGAGAGCCCGAGACCTGGCGCAGCACGCAGACACACTCCTGTGTAGAGACAAACAGATCTCAGCTCTACAGCAGGAGTGCAGACAGCTGGAGAACCGGCTCGGACACGGCAAGGTACACACACTATCACACACAACACCTCATAGCATTTGCTAAGTCTAGCAACTCTAGTACTGTGACTTAAAGGGATAGTTCAGATTTAGCCCATGATTTACTCACCCTGAAGCCATCCTAGGTGTATATGACATTCTTCTTTCAGACGAATACAATCAGAGTTATATTAAAAAATGTCCTGGCTCTTCCAAGCTTTATAATGGCAGTGAATGGCTGTTTATGTTTTGAAGTCCATAAAAGTACTTGTAACCATCATAAAAGTGCATCTTTTCATGATAAAAGTGCATCTATCCATCATAAAAGTGCATCTATCCATCATAAAAGTGCATCTATCCATCATAAAAGTGCATTTATCCATCATAAGTGCATCTATCCATCATAAGTGCATCTATCCATCATAAAAGTGCATCTATCCATCATAAAAGTGCATCTATTCATGATAAAAGTGCATCTATCCATCATAAAAGTGCATCTATCCATCATGGTGGCGCAATGGATAAGACACATGCCTTTGGTGTGAGAGACCCGGGTTCGAATCCACTGTGAGACACCAATGTGTCCCTGAGCAAGACACTTAACCCCTAGTTGCTCCAGAGGCGTGCGACCTCTGACATATATAGCAATTGTAAGTCGCTTTGGATAAAAGCGTCAGCTAAATGAATAAATGTAAATGTAATAAAGGCCTTCTGAAGTGAAGTGAAGCGATGCGTTTGTGTAAGAAAAATGTCCATATTTAAAACTTTAAAGTTATTTTACTTTATAAAGTTTTAAATATGGATATTTTTCTTTGAAAAACGCATCGCATGATGGAAAGACGCACTTTTATGGACTTCAAAAGATAAACAGCCATTCACTGCCACTATAAAGCTTGGAAGAGCCAGGACATTTTTTTATATAACTCTTGATTGTATTCGTCTGAAAGAAGAATGTCATATACACCTAGGATGGCTTCAGGGTGAGTAAATCATGGGCTAATTTTCATTTTTGGGTGAGCTATCCCTTTAAGTATTGCTGATTTGCATCAGAATCAGAATAGATCTATTCATGTGTTTTTTTTATTTTTTTTATTAAGTTCTTAAAAAAGAGTTAATTTTTGCCAACAAATTTTTGTCAGATTATATGTTCTGTTCTGTTCCGTTCACATGTTCAGCTGGATGTTTGTAATAGTTACTAAATATATAACATGATTTCTGTGTAGTTGCTCATGTATTTCAGCTCTCAGTTTCCTCTTCAGATTTGATTTTTGCCAACAAATTTTAGTCAGCCATAATCTTGTGTTTTTTAAAATCGTATTAGGTTATTTTGCATCAGAATCAGATTAGATCTTTTCTGTTCATATGTTTTTGTAATCAAGTTCTTAAAAATATATGATCAACTGAATGTTTGTTATAATTACTAAATAAACAACAATTTCTGTGCAGTTTTTCTTATATTTGAACTCTGTTCACTCTTTGGAGTAGATGTTTTGCCAACAAAATTATGCGGTCTCATGGCTATCGATTGATTGACTGATTGATATATTTGTTTTATTTTGCATCAGAATCAGATTAGATCTGTTCTTGTTTTTTTCTAAATCAAGTTCTTAAAATATATGACCAACTTACTAAATACATAACATGATTCCTGTCCATTTGCTCTTATATTTCATCTCTCAGTTCCCTCTTGCATTTTCATTATGATGACGTATGTCTCCGCCTGCAGGAGATGTCATGTACTGCACATAGCCAGCATTCTCTGAACACACACTTTTAAGTACATAGGCATAAAACTGAAGTGTGAACCTGGCACAGAACCTAAATGTGTCTCACCGCAGGACTATTTAAGTGATCTGCAAAACACGCTGATTGATCTCCTCCATGTGTGGCTCAGGGTCCTGTGGGAGTCAGTGAGTTTGAGCGTCTCCTGAAGGAGTCTCAGAAGGAGGTTCTGCGTCTCCAGAGACAGCTGTCGGTCTCCTCCAGCAGAGATCAGAGCAGCGCGACCACAGAACACACTTCAGAGAGACCGGACACAGACGACAGGGTGAGTGCCGGCACAAAATATGCCTGTTTCCCAACACTGAGCAAAAAATCACTCTGTGATGTGAATATAATGGGATGTGAATAGGAACATAGGAATGTTAATCTATGAAAGACATCAGCATTTTTTTTATTCAATATTATTTTATTTATAACTGGTCAGTCTTTGTTCTAGAGCTGATTCATTTCGAGTACTCACTTAAAAAATATCATGTGGTTGTGTTGATTAACCGGCAAAATACCAAAGCGGCACATTTTACAGATGAGCATCCATGAAATACATTATTAGACCGTTTTCTAAGGATGCACAATATTAAAAGCATTTAAAAATCATAATATAGCACAGTGCTATTATGAAATCATGAAAGTAGCGATTCAGGTAAATAAATATATGCGCTGCATGTTTCAGAGTGAAGCGTGACGCTGTAATTATTGCATGCGTGAATTATTGCATTGCATGTAATTATATGGTCACCGGGATTTTGACAAGTAAGACATGTTCCTGGATCAACATATTTTGTTGATCCTGGAATAACATTCCTGTCCCAAAATTTTGTCCTTACCCCATCCCTACCCCTAAACCTAACCCCACCCATAACTTTTCCCTAAAATCAGAGGGAAATGATAGGCGAATAACACTGATGTCGAAGCACCTCACCCTGGTTCTAAGCCTAAACTTGACATGAACTGTAAACTTGTCCCTCAAATCTGATTGGTTGATTGGAAAGTTGTTCCAGGATCAACAAAGATGTTCTAAATATGCAAATTGTTCATCACAATTTCAAAATAAAAGTCTAAACCCTCGTTCTGAGTTTGCATTTTTGATGTCCACATGTTCTTGTTGAAGAAATCACAGTGGCTGTAGCATTTCTATCGTAAAGAAGTGGCCAAATATTAAAGATTAAGTAAACATTTGAATTAAATATCGTTTGGCCAATATTAAACAAGGATTTGATCTGCTGTAAAGTGTAAAAACACCAGCATTTGATATAATACATAATATACTTAAGTTGATTGTTTATATTATGTATATTATGTATATTATGTATTTTAACAGTGTTGTTCAATGAAATCATATGATTACTTGCTTTTGATATTTATTTTGAACCAATTATTATTGGCCCAATGTTATTATATATGTATTTTAAGTCATTAAGGCTATTGTTCACTTAGGTCTATTTTTATTACCACAAAAAAATCTGATTAATCGTCAATATAGTCGACCAATAACTCGATTACCAAAATAATAATTAGTTACAGCCCTAAATTACTAAAATTTTCATTTTATTTTTAGCTCGTTTAAGTAATTTGTATTAGTTAATTTTTTTATACATTTAAGTTTTTTCAGTTACAATCTAGCTGAAATAAAATAAATTGTTTTTTAATATATATTTTTTCTGTTAACTTTTCAAATATAATTTCTTTCCATATAGTTTTTTAATAATTTATTTCAGTTTTAGTTTTTTTTGTACTAAATGAAAATGAGATATGTGTTGCTTTAAAAACTCGCTGAAATAAAAGTATTTGTATTTAATTTAATTTTAGTTCATGTTTATTTTATTTCATATATACCGTAAATCCTCTAATATTGGCATGTATTCCATTAGCGGCCGGGTCTCTAACATTGGCCGGTCTCGCTGTCGGCGGAGGTAAATAAAGGCCGGTCTCTAATAGTGGCCGGGGCTATTATTAGAACCAACGTTTTACTGGGCAGGCCACAACATTATGCTTGTGATAGTAACATTTTATTAACAATTTATTCTCTTAATGTATATATTCTAATAATTAGGGCTGTAACAATATGCAAAATGAATCTGAAATCGCTACACTCAGACCTATGAACCTGTGTCGCGGTGTGAGAAGGCAGAATCGCGACACACCCCTTTTTTGAAGTTAACATTATACAATACGTAGACCTACACCACAAAACTAGTTGAGGATAAATTTAATATTGGGCAATTCCAGCGTTATAAACGGGGACATTTGCAGTAAAAACTTGAAATATAAATTCTCAGAAAATGCATTTAATACATATTGAAAAATATCAGTCTACACATGTGTTTTATATTTAATATGAGGGAAATAGCCTAGGCTACACATGCGTTACGGGACACAAAAAATCTTTAACTTTTAGGTAGCAAAATATTTTTTTGTAATTCTGTGAATTACACTGCGCAAACCAAAAGTAATAGCCTACTAACCGGATGAAGAAGGGTTGGCTCTCCACAGAACACAAAATATTCATTTTAATTTATTTTTCGTGTTTCCATTTATGAGGAAAAAACAATGTTACGGACGTGAGCGCACTGAAAGCGGCACTAAAAGACAGCTTTAAAACTTTCACAGACACAGACAGAAAGCACAAAGCCTTTTTTTAAAGTGAATTTCGTTTTGTATTAATTGTATCTTCATTTTAATCAACGTTTCATCAACCAATTGCCAGGATTTAATAAATAAGTAGTAAATATAGTAGAAAATAGATAATCACGGCATGGAGGCGGCGTGTGAACTGAAGTGCGTCTCATAAATTAACCGAAACTCAGCGTATATATGGCAAGCCCGACAGACCTGATAATTATATCTTTAGACAGCTTTAAATGTGTACTTTTAAACAGAACAATTCAAAACGAAAGAAAACAGACTGCTCTCTGCTTAATCCGTATGAAATGCGCATTTCTCTCTGGCGCGTTCACTACTGCGAAGATCACGAGTCAGCATCGTCTTCATTAACTTCATCTTTGCAGCCGACACAGAAAACGATTGTTTATTAATAAACAATTGAAATGTCTCCTTGCTATATTTGACATATTCATTACTATTGCCGGTTCTTTGTGACAGCTTTTAGGTGCTTTATTGGCAGCGCCACCATGAACGCGTCAGCACCGAAAACATGGAGATTTTTTTTTCAGTCCCTGTTTTGGCTGGGGGAAAAACTGATCAGAAAATGTAACGAAACGTTGTAGAAATGTAGTGGAGTAGAAAGTATAATAATTGCTGCAAAAAATAACGAAGTAAAAGTCAAAAGTATGCACTATTGATTCTACTTAAGTAAAGTACAGATATTAGGGGTGGCACGGTACATGAAAAAACATCCGAACCGTTCGGTTCGCTTGTCTCGGTTCGGTGCGTGTGCGTGTGTGCGTCGCGCGGTTCGCACGGTTCGACGCATGCGCAATGTAGCCTTGTGCCCGTGCTACTGCTAATACAATGCTAAATCATAAATCAGACAAATGTAGAATAACATTACAATGTCCAGCAATCGATTTAAATAGTACACTGGGTTTACTTAGACATTTAATGAGATCAACTCCACTAGGCTATGTTGTTTTTTTCACGTGAATAAATAGGCTACATAGATCGACTGTTCCACGTACCGGTATGTACTTTAATGGTCCAGTGGCAGAACTTGCCAAGCGTGTCAAAGGTTCTGAGTTCTAATCTGCACTCGTATATATTTTTCTTTTTCATCAAAACCGATTATGTTTATCAGCGGTTGTATATCAAGCAGGGACAGATTTGTATGAATTTTGTTTTGTGATTTCATCGGAACGAATAGAGTAGCCTAGAGTCTCCTCAACGGACTGAAGCGCGCGTCTGAGTGAAGAATGTGCGGCCGCTGCGGTGTGTGCGCGAGCCACGAGAACACTGTATCAGCGCCACTGATCGCAACGGCAACGAGCACTTTGATCACTTGATTAAAAAAAACACATTTCAGCGCTAGATTGCTTCTTATTTAACAAACGAACGAAACGAATACTTTGCTAGTTAACTGGAAATGTTTTATTTATTTGTATTGGTACATCCGTGCTGGGACATAATATCAACCCTGGCAAAAAGTGGTGACAAATAACTGTCCGACACAGCCCACGGGAAATGAGAAGCTGCGTTTTGCAAACACACCCCATTTATGAAATAAATTAATTAATAATTAGATAATTCAGCTATATATCATATGCTGAAGTAAATTTTTGGAGTGTTAAAGATTAAAAGAAAAAACAACAACAAGAACCGTACAGAACCGAAAACCGTGACCCTAAAACCGTGATACGAACCGAACCGTGGGTTTTGTGAACCGTGCCACCCCTAACAGATATGTGAAAAATTTGCTTTAAGTAAAGTAACGAAGTATTTGTACTTCATTACATTCCACCACTAGTCACCGGTAGGCTAACGTTGTTTACCATGGCAGCTGCGGAGCATTTATTTTCAATAAAAGAACCTAGTATTTTATAGGTTCAAATAGACAAAAAATCTCGTTTTTATTCGTTCTACTGGTAGTCCGTTTTGCTCAAATAGAAATAAAGGCCTGTCTCTAATTCTGGCCTCCTTCCAATAAAGGCCTGGGCCGAAATGCGATTGAGTAAAATAAAGGCCCGGGCCTATATTAGAGGATTTACGGTATACAATTTTCTTTTTCAGTTTTAGTTAACTGTAATAACTCTGGTCAATGGTCTCTGCTAAAAGTGTCACAGAAAATCGTTTTTGTGTGAAATTATTATAATTCAAGAGATGTTTGGGAAGCAAAGTTTTAATTTTCCCATTCTTCCCACATTGTTCATATTATTCTTTTGGAGTCTTTGCTTCACAATCTGGGTTGTGAAGCAAAACCAGTTGAAACCACTGGCCTACTTCACACTGACCGTCCTGGTTTAATCCGCTCAGTCCACTGGTAAACTGTTGTAATGCTGTTATTGCTCAGCCGTTTCTCCGTGCTCTTAAGTGTCGTTCATTGATATAAACGGGAATCTGGAGGATTCTTTCCTGGATGGAGTCACCTCCTCTGTGAAGGAGTCGGGATTATTGTCCACGTGTTTATGATGGGTCTGTTCCTCTGGGGTTTTTTCAGGGCTTATTGTGTTTACACTGAAATGAATGATGTTTCTGCTCTTATATAATGGACTACACCATAATCTGTAATACTAGCTAATGAGCAACTCTATATACTGAACCCAACACAGTGTGTGTGTGTGTGTGTGTACTTGTACAACTATCTTTTTGAGGACAACGAGAGTAAAGTGAGGACATTTTGTCCGGTCCTCCCTTTCTAAGAGCTCTTTAAGGCCTGTTTGAGGGTCAAGACTTGGTTTCAGGGATTAGGGTATAATTAGGTCAAGGGTAGGTTTAGGTTGAGCTGTGATGGGTAGAGATTGAGTCAATGAATGTCCTCACAGTGATAGAGTAGATATATGCGGTGTGCATGTGTTCGTATATATATTTTTGTGTGTGTGTGTTCACTGGCAAAAATCACTGGCAGTGTGAATGAACCAAAATCAAACCATCCCGGGACACATTATCTGTGTATTTTCCGGAATCTCTGTGTGAAAAGGGCTTATGTGTGCATGTGTGTGCGTGTGTTCATGGATGTTTATATATGTGTGTGTGTTCGTGTCTGTGTGCGTGTTCGTGTGTGTGTGTATATTGTGCATACATAACATTATGACTTTCTGCAAAGCTGCTGGGAAACGCAAAAATTGTGAAGCGTTATGCAATTTTAATTGACTTGACGAAATTAAAGTGCTCAGATTTCTTGTAGAATCTATTTGTACAGTCGATCGCACAGCTCTTTCCCATTTTACATGTGTTTTTGTGTGTTTTCAGCTCAGTGGGTGTAACCGCAGTGACTCCGCCTACTGTGATGTCACGTGAATACCTTCTATACACCGGTCAAATTCAGGCCGACTCGTTTAACGTTTAAAAATGATTGGGAATTAGGGAGTTGCTTGTAAGGCACTCGACTCGGCTCGTAATTCCTCACATGCTGCGAGTCGTGAAAAAGAAGCTCAGTACATTTTAATTTAACCTGTATGTGTTAACGATAAAGTACATGTAGTCTTAGGGCTCTATTTTAACGATCTGAAACGCAAGTATCAAGCGCGAAACGCAAGTAACTCTGTGGGCGGATCTCGGCGCTGTTGCTATTATACCGGCGGGATAAATTACTCTTGCGCCCGACGCAAAGCTAAAATGTGTTGGTCTGAAGTAGCTTCATTATTCATAGGTGTGGTTTGGGCGTAACGTGGAATAAACCAATCAGAGCATCATCTCACATTCCCTTTAAGAGCAGGCGCGCTTGTTCCATGGCGGCTTGCTATTATAACGGCGGATTTGCCAGACGCACGCCAGGAGCGGTTCACAGCCGAGGAGACCGACGTTCTCGTCAGGGCCGCAATACACAGAGAAGTGACATTGGGAATGGAGAAACACACCCAGATTAGCTTCGGTTAAACAGGCGTATAATAATTTGGGTAAATGTGTAAGCTAGATTTATGCCTATTTTTTCACATCTTCATGGACACAACAATGATTTCCCTCATGTGGAATATTTTTCCTTGTAATTATGTATGATTTGCAAAAATGAACTGCTGCTTCTGAGTAGATGAGAGAAGCAAAGTGTGTGTGTGTTGTGCGCGCCACTAACTTTAGACGAGGTTTCTCCTGGTCTGTGGCGGAATTGTTTTCTGAAACTGCAAAATAGCACCAGGGAACGTTTGCGCCGGAACACACCTCCTCTTTGCGCTGCACCACCCCCGGGAGCGCAAGTTCATTCCCTAATTTACCGACGTGCGTCTGTGGAGGGAAAAGTCAGCTGTGCGTCGGGTGCAAAATAGGAATGATACATGCGTCGGTGTACAAAGTCAGTTGCGCTGGGTGCAAGATAGGGCCCCATGTTTCTTTTTTGGTTAGTTCCGTTTCTGTTTTATTCATAGAATTTATTCATATTTTCCATAGAAATTCTGCTGTTTATTTTGGATGTGAAAATGCTTTCCCATACACCAATTTAACGCGCATCTCTGACTCAGTCCCACCCACAACTCGCGTCATTGGTTATCTGTTTGGTGACCAATGGCAGTCAGAGGGCAGAGCAGAAGGTGTGGTTTGGGAATTATACAATAGTGGTGCAGAAAATATCAGCTTTAAGTTCTTATCAGTTCATTATGCATTTTTGTGAGCTAAAGGCTTCTACCTCAGTGCTTGAGGTTAGTTTGTGAAACGTGTCCAAACTTTTGTATATCGCAGAATTTGTGTCGCATATTAACGGATAGCATGAAAATACATCCAATTTACTGACCATTTGAAGTTTCAATCTAACCGTCCCCATCGTCTCTGTAAAGCTGTCTCTGGATGAGAACGCCAGTACGGGTAATCTGGACATTTGCGACACACACACACACACAGGGAAAGAAAGGGGCCATGTTGTGTGCACTCTAATCCCCTTTGACAGGAGAATGGTACGGTCCCATAATCCTCTGCCTGTTGCCCTGGTAGCGTTGAGAGGTTTTGGATGGTAGCTGCGACTTCGGCCCAAAGCGAACCAAAGATTCCCACAGTCAGAGAGCGGACACTTTTCTTTCCATCAGCTCACAGGAGAGGGGTAGGTGTGCATGCGTGGCAGATTCATCTTCATACTTTGAGTTGTTGCAGAGATGAACGGGGTTGTAATTGCATGAATGTCGTAATGATGTAACATGCATGTGTTATAAGAGATTGAGGAGTCTGTGTGCGCGTGCCGTCAGTGCGGGACAGATTATAACACTCACCTGTCCTGTCATTGGCAGGCAAGCGCTTGCGTATGATTACGGCCCTCGGTGACAAATCATATTGCATTTGTGCACAAAAATGCATGCGTTATTGTGCATAAACACAGAGCTGCGGGAGAAGAGGCACTTTTAGGCCTAGTTTGGATGACGCCTTACAAAATTTGGTGTTTTAAAAGTTAGCCAGATGTTGGAGTTTGGTGCCAACTGGTGAGACCGATTGCAAACGTAAAAGATGCATGACAGACAAAGCTCTCAGTGTCAATGCATTTGATGCATGCGCTATAGAAGAAAACCAGCGACAGGCAGGCCAATCCATTAAGGTGCTTTTTAAAGAAGTGATCCAGTTACCCGTTTCAGTAGTCCACGGGATTACAGCAATGTGCTTATAGCCAACGCAGGCCGGCGTATGGGGTCGAACCACAGGCTTGATCAAATACAGCTTAAACCCGAGGCTTGCTTTCAGATCGCTTTACTTCCCCGAGTTATAAGTCTTAGTATAGGATGTTCGCTTTACAAGTGTTAGCTTTAGCCACAGGCAGGCCCAATATAAGGCATCAGTGACTTTATAATATCAGTATGAATGCTCTCATAACTATATGTGTGGCTTTTAGTTCATGCATTTTAGCTTTGAGGCTAATATCTATGTGCTATTACTGAAAGTTGACAAACTTCTTGCAGATATGCACATTTAAACTTCCAGGAACATCTCGTTCAGTTGCGTCGATTCAACCTGTCAGTGTCTAGCAATAGCAAGTAGCATGTGTTGGTTCATGGCTGAGACTTAAGCAAGATCTTTTTTTAATATAATTACAAGCTCTATCACTGTGCAGCTTTATTTCTATAGCGCTTTATACAGTACAGATTGATTCAAAGCAGCTTTACGGTGATGACAGGAAAATGATGCATTTCGGCTGTTGTTTTACCCTATTCACATGTAGTGTCTCTTCTACCCAGCGTTTCCCAACCGATAAATATTGCAGCTGCATGTTGTCTGGCAGTTTAATTAAAAGTGGACGCACAAATCTGTCATTATACGGGTGTTTCGGGGACGATGGAATGAGAGCCTGGTCAACTGGCTAGATGCCACCTCTGCGCTTTTACTCGTTTCCTTCAAACGTCAGATCATTTCATGCATTACGACTCCATCGCAACCTGTGTGTGTTTCAAATGAAGCATGAAAGGCAGAAGCTCAGCCGACTAAAGGAGTTTCAGCTCGGACAATACAAATCACAAACTTTAGAAGAAGAGTGCAACATCCACTCTACAAACATAGATTTTATTTCTGTATATTTCATTGGATTAAATAATGACACTATTGTCTTCTGTAGAGCTGCATTTTTTTTAGGTTCACTTATAATGTTAGAAAGATTTTTACATCCTAATTTAGAAGTGATATGCTATTTTCTATCCTATTTTTGACCCTCTTTTTGAATCACTCAGACTTGGAGGTAAACGCCCTCTGCTATGATTTTGTAAAGCATATTAAAATAATTTTCAATGTCCCCGCCATTACATGTATGCAATTGTTTTGAAAACGTCCGATGTTGAAATATTCAGCCATACTTGAGTCTTGGTAATTAATCAATTTTATCTATTTATATTCCTTATGTATTTGTGAGGTAGTATTGTATTTTATCACATTTAATCAGTGTTGAAATGAAGACGCTACAGAAATGTGTTTATCTCGTTACATAGTTGAAACATTTATGCGTATTACATATGCTTTATAATAAGTCTTGGCTGTGGCTAAGTTACCACAGTTATAGTTGACAGGATAACTCAGTGTTTTGTGTAAATGAGTTATGAATGAATGTAGTGTCACTTGTTGCATGTCGTTCTTATAATTATCGTTCGTCATTTTCAGTAAAGTGAAGGTAAAGCGAGAACACATCAAGCGATCTGTATCAGACAAAGCAATAGTGAGACATGGTAAAAACACTGGTACTGTGTTTCGACATTACTGTCGGATCCAATATAGTCAAACTTTTATTTGCGTCTCTTGCTCTTGTATTTATGCTGCTTTCATCGGAAATGTCCTACTTCCCACTTCTGATGTCGTGATTACGAGCTCATCGCATTCAATTTTTGACGTGAGAGGCCATTCATGTCCATTTTTTTTTACTAGGAAACTTGGTTACGATAATTCCGATAGCGTGTGAAGGCAGCATGACCACCACATGACATGCATGAATCAGTGGGCGGGGCTAAAGAGGCATTGATGTAGAAGTGGGCGTCGATCTTCCTCTGCAGAGGCGGTCCTTCGCCACATTGTGATGTCATACTGAGTCGTTTTGAGAGCTTGGTTTCAATTAAAGCTGTTTTTGAGCTAACGAGGCAGTTTTGAGTTCTGAAACGTAATATTTTTACAGCACAATGACCTCTTATATGTCAAAATTCAATTCATGACCCCCTGCTGTTATTTTCTGCTTGTTTGTCTTGTTTAAAGCGCTATAGAAATAAATATGATTACTGTAATTATCTTCAAGACCTTTATCAGACATTAACATTATATGATTATTTATTATTATAAGGCGTGTAGTAGATTGTCGACATTTGTGCAATTGTGACACTTTTGTGATTCTCTTCACTACAGAATTATTCAGTTTTATGCATTGTAAATAAGAAATTATGATGTTCATTTTAATTTAGTTTCATTTTCTTTGCATTTAGGAAGAGAGGTGCAATAAGATCCTAATGACAGTTCTGCTTGGTAAATTCATCTAGTGAAACATTTGGGTTATTCAGGCGTCCACAGATGACAGATTTCAGCCGTATCTAGCGTGTGATAAGCCTGCAATTAGAGCTAATGAAGCTTTTTATGCTGCTGGTTTAACGGTTTAAGCAGATTTATCATTTTGCATTGCTGTGTAAACTTTAGTTTGCCGGTCACTGTCACTTACATTGAGTATTACAGATTATTTTATGTATTAAGAATTGTTTCATGAAATCTCATTGTTAATAATGCATTAATAATGCACCTTATTATGCATTGTATGGTCTCATGAATAATTGTAACCACAGTTATAATACATTATAATACGTATCTATGCATTGAACACTCCTTTAGAAAGTATAATGCATTAAAATACATGACAAACCACCAATTTTGGATGTAACAAGGAATCTGCAAATATTATAATGCATTTTAACTTTGGTTAAAATTGTTTATGAAAAGATATAATGCGTTATACACCGGGCCAAAACTAACTTTTTGCCACACCTGCCAATGGCCGTTGACTTAAGAATGTACCGGCCATTAAATTTTTTTTATCAGCCATAAAAAATAAATGAATCCTTATTAAAGTTGTTTTGATAAGTAGTTTGATTAACATTTAAAAACAGACAGTAGCAGGAATATTAGGCTGTCGAATTGTCGAAAAAAAGTTGAACTTTTGCATTTGGGTGGCTGTAACAGGGTCATTCAGAAAAAGGGGCGTGACAAAATACACTCAAAAGCCTATAAATCCTAAAGGAAAACTCAGAACTTCACGAAAATGTATGAGCATATGTGTCATAACATGGTGAAGAAGCATGCAGAGTTTCATGCAGATCGGACCATAGGTGGCGCTATAACTGGCAAAAAGCTTTAAAAAAACATGTACTTCCTATGGTAAATCGCCTGTATTGGCTGTAAATGGTCTTTTCCATCTATGATGTCAGTGGTTACATGCTTGCTAAATAAAACTTAATAACTATTGATGCTTTTGTGCTTAAAGGCCTTAAAGGCCTTAACTGCTTGAACCCCAATAAATGCTGCTTGCAGCTTTAATTTA
Source organism: Leuciscus idus (assembly GCA_021554675.1). Classification (NCBI taxonomy): domain Eukaryota; kingdom Metazoa; phylum Chordata; class Actinopteri; order Cypriniformes; family Leuciscidae; genus Leuciscus; species Leuciscus idus. The sequence goes on along the minus strand of CM038624.1, from coordinate 48,577,701 downwards.
TTCAGCTTTCATATGATGTATACATCTCAATTTCCACAAATTGACCCATGTGACTGGTTTTGTGGTCCAGGGTCACATATGAGGATACTTGCCAAGACGGGCCTTTTTACATCATTTAGTTGTAATATGTCTGTTCAAGCGTAAGAAGACATGAAAGAGAGCTCAATTCAGTATTCGTGTGCTGTCTGAGACGTGGATTTTTAGATGCGGGCTTCGCCAACGAGTAACAAGTTGAGTTCCCTTTCGTGTCTTCTTGTGCTTGAATATTTCATTGGCAAGGCTGAAAACTTTGTGACGATGCCGGTCAACTGTCCCGAGCGTTGTTCACATTCTGTTCACATTCATGTTCTCACAACAATGCATTGTTAGAATTCACAAAAATATTGACACTGTTTCATATACTCGCCTACACCGATAATTTTAAGTATTTTATGATGGAACGAACAACTCGTCTCATGAAGAATTCATTGATTATAAGGAAGAGAACTGTATATTTTGAAGGGGTCTTTTAATGGTATTTTAAAAGTTCATTATTTTGTTTATTGGGTGCAATAGAATATGATAACATGCTTTAATGTTTAAAAAACATTATTTTTCACACACTCTACATTATTGCAGCTCCTCTATTCCCAGTCGGTCTGAAACGCTTTGATTTCTACAAAAGCCCCTCCTCCTGAAAAGCTAAGAGTGCTCTGATTGGCCAGCAGACCCAGTGTGTTGTGATTGGCCGAACACCTCGAGTGTGTGTCGGAAATGTAACGCCCCTCACCATAATCACGAGCTTCAGCTTCCAAGTCGTTAATCATTTGCAAACACACAGTTAATAACAATGTCATCGGTTTTATCATATCAGTTCGAGCCTGAGTCGGATTCTGAAAATGCAGATTGATCGGAAACAACTTTGCAAGCAAGACTTGAGCAGAACGTTTCAGTCTTTGTTCATATGCTTTCTTAGGTTCAGGAAGCTGTCCTCTGTAAAATACGCTTTACACAAGCAAACTTTTGGGTCGTTCTGCTCAGGAACAGCTTTATAAATCAATCTTAACCTCTGATTCCTAATTTCATCCGTTTTCTGAAGGCCAAACAAAGCGGTTAAGCTTTAGCATCCAAACACACAGCATCTTCTCTCTGTGTGCATGGCGAGTGTTATGCTAATATTTCACTTTGTGACGTAGACGTTTGAGGTAATATCTGGACTTGGAGGTCTGGATCAGTGTTCTCTGTTCTCACGTGGGAGACCGTGAGCTTTGTAACTTTGCAGATCTTATACATGCATAAACGGATACTGTACACACTAAAGGAAAACATTAAAGTTAAGCAACTTTAAGTTCATTGCAAAAAAAAAAAAAAATGGAAAAAATGGATTTTAAAGTTACAATTTTTAAATGTAGGATTTTTAAAATTTGTAAAAAAAAAAAAAAAAATCACGTTTTATACTTTAATATTCAATTTCTCTTTGGAGAAAATGGATAGGATAGCCGACAGTTGCGCTGAATCGTTATAATATAATAAAATAACAAACTAGCATTTTTGGCTAAATATTCGTCCTCGTTATGGATCTGCTTCGGTATGTAATGAATATAGCTTGTATAACTGCTAAAGTTTGGTCTGTTGGGCAGTCAGTGAGAGTGTGTGTGTGTGTGTGTGTGTGTGTGTGTGTGTGTGTGATGCTAATGAGTGTGTAGTAAGGTCTGAATGCTGACTCTTCGTCCCGGCTGTGCTGCGTTGGCTCTTTGATCCTGTTACCAGGTCGTGGCTTTGGCCACAGTGGAATAGTTCCACTTAGAGCGTAAGTAGGTATGGCCCCTAAAATTAGCCACTAAGGCATTTGACCCGTAACCTTCTGAGTAAAGACGAGCTGAGACAAATGTCATCTTTTCCCATGACTGATGTTTTCAAAAAAAATGTTTAATTAAATTACCATTTGACATGAACAGTAGAAAGGCAAATCACAAGAAATGTCAATGTTTTTGCTTTTGAATATGCAGTTTCACTCAGAAATAGGTCACATTATGGACCTGAAAGGAATTGCATTTCATGTCGACTTGAAGACCATTAAGATTTTTAGTTTTCATAACAAATTCATGACACATTTAAACCACGCCCCTCACTTAAAAAATCTTGTCATTATTGTAAAATTATTTTATTTGTTTATTTAAATGTTAATGCATGTATCATAATAGTGTTTGTTTCATGCATTTATTTATTTGTTTATTCGTTTGTTTGAATCTAAAATGCTTTGTACTGTATCTTTGCAGGATTTCTGTATTATGAGAATTAGATATTTTTGATTCAGGGGTTTGTCATCAGTAATATATGCATTTTCAGTGTTAACTTCTAAACATGGAATAGTGTGTTTGCTGATGCATGTTTGGTCACAGTTTATAGGTATTTAACTTTTTTCTTTTACTTTAGGTTGCGTTTGAAACCCCGCCCACAGTGGTAGATGAGGCCCCTGCTAAGGGGGAGGAGACTCCTGCAGAGTGGGAGGAGTCCCAAACAAATGTAAGGCCCGAACAGGGCACAAGCCCCGCCCACCAGGAAGAGCAGACCACAGAAGAGCGTCTTCAGTTGCTGGTAAGAGTCACATGATCACTGAGCTAGAGATGCACATACACTTACACTGACATCTCAGGCATCAAATACTCTTACATGCACAGATTTTGCACTCCCAACAATGTCACAATACCTGGATTCATGTGAGCCTGGGACAAATAAATGAATGAAATTGGTCTGATAAATACATATACACAGGATTTCCACAGTCATGGAAAACCTAGAAATGATGATGGGAGTCTTCAAAAATTCTATAGTGTAAATATACAGTAGTCAACATTTGAAGTGGATCAAAAAAGTTCATCAAAGTTGTCCTAAGACAAGAACGGGTATTGTTCAAAAATGCATGTATAACTTTGATGAAAGGTTTTGATCCACTTCAAATGTTGAATACTGTATATATAATTTTCTAGTTTTGTTCAAAGCTGCAAAATATTGTATTTTATTTTTTAGAAATTGCTGTTGTCCAAATTATTTTTAAACTATATATATATATACAGGTCCTTCTCAATAAATTAGCATATTGTGATAAAGTTCATTATTTTCCATAATGTAATGATAAAAATTAAACTTTCATATATTTTAGATTCATTGCACACCAACTGAAATATTTCAGGTCTTTTATTGTTTTAATACTGATGATTTTGGCATACAGCTCATGAAAACCCAAAATTAAATAGTTTTATAAAGCAAGGATGGTATTAAATTGCTCAAAAGTGACAGTAAATGCTTTTATAATATATATAAAAAAAATCTATTTCAAATAAATGCTGTTTATTTGGACTTTCTGTTCATCAAAGAATACTGGAAAATAAATGTATCACCATTTCCACAAAAACATGAACTGATTTCAACATTGAAAATCTCAATAAATTAGCATATCATGAAAAGGTTCACTAAACGAGCTATTAACCTAATCATCTGAAACAACTAATTACCTCTAAACACCTGCAAAAGATTCCTGAGGCTTTTAAAAACTCCCAGCCTGGTTCATATCTCAAAACCGCAATCATGGGTAAGACTGCTGACCAGAAGGCCATCATTGACACCCTCAAGCAAGAGGGTAAGACACAGAAAGAAATTTCTGAACGAATAGGCTGTTCCCAGAGTGCTGTATCAAGGCACCTCAGTGGGAAGTCTGTGGGAAGGAAAAAGTGTGGCAAAAAACGCTGCACAACGAGAAGAGGTGACCTGACCCTGAGGAAGATTGTGGAGAAGGACCGATTCCAGACCTTGGGGGACCTGCGGAAGCAGTGGACTGAGTCTGGAGTAGAAACATCCAGAGCCACCGTGCACAGGCGTGTGCAGGAAATGGGCTACAGGTGCCGCATTCCCAAGGTCAAGCCACTTTTGAACCAGAAACAGCGGCAGAAGCGCCTGACCTGGGCTACAGAGAAGCAGCACTGGACTGTTGCTCAGTGGTTGCTCAAATTTTGCATGTCATTCGGAAATCAAGGTGCCAGAGTCTGGAGGAAGACTGGGGAGAAGGAAATGCCAAAATGCCTGAAGTCCAGTGTCAAGTACCCACAGTCAGTGATGGTCTGGGGTGCCATGTCAGCTGCTGGTGTTGGTCCACTGTGTTTTATCAAGGGCAGGGTCAATGCAGCTAGCTATCAGGAGATTTTGGAGCACTCCATGCTTCCATCTGATGAAAAGCTTTATGGAGATGAAGATTTCATTCTTCAGCATGACCTGGCACCTGCTCACAGTGCCAAAACCACTGGTAAATGGTTTACTGACCATGGTATTACTGTGCTCAATTGGCCTGCCAACTCTTCTGACCTGAACCCCATAGAGAATCTGTGGGATATTGTGAAGAGAAAGTTGAGAGACGCAAGACCCAACACTCTGGATGAGCTTAAGGCCGCTATCGAAGCATCCTGGGCCTCCATAACACCTCAGCAGTGCCACAGGCTGATTACGGCCATGCCACGCCGCATTGAAGCAGTCATTTCTGCAAAAAGGATTCCCGACCAAGTATTGAGTGCATAACTGAACATAATTATTTGAAGGTTGACTTTTTTTGTATTAAAAACACTTTTCTTTTATTGGTCGGACGAAATATGCTAATTTATTGAGACAGGAATTTTGGGTTTTCATGAGCTGTATGCCAAAATCATCAGTATTAAAACAATAAAATACCTGAAATATTTCAGTTGGTGTGCAATGAATCTAAAATATATGAAAGTTTAATTTTTATCATTACATTAGGGAAAATAATGAACTTTATCACAATATGCTAATTTATTGAGAAGGACCTGTATATATAGAGAGAGAGAGAGAGAGGCTATATTATTTTTTATTTATTTTTTTACAATCATGAATGACTGACTATTCATGCTATTCAAAGCATCCTATGCTATTCATGTTTCTGAAAAAGTAATATGATGTTTCTGTAGGAAAGTGAGTTGGGCAAGAAGAGGAAAGAATGTGAAGTTCTTGAGCATGAGGTCCGGAAGAGACAGAAACGATGTCTCGATTTGGTGAGCGTGATTCTCTTTATTTTAATGCTTACAGTGCATGTCTCCTGCGTGTCAGGCTGATAAATCTGTGTGTGTGTGTGTGTGTGTGTGTGTGTGTGTGTTCACAGGAGAACCAGCTAGTGGACGAGCGCAGCAGAAATGAGCACTTAGTAGAGGAGGCAGAACTCCTCAGGAGAAAGGCTCAGCTGCTTGACCAGGTAGACGTATAAAGTTATCATAGAGGACCTAATATGCCTTTTTACATTTCTATAGTGTGTAATGTTGATGTTTGCGTATGAAAAAGCTCTGAGTTCTTCTCTATATCAGTGTCAGTGTTTCTGAACTCCTGAAACGCCTCCATTGTAGTCTTGAGTTTCTTCCGGGAACGAACACGTCCCAATATTCCTCATTTAAATAATTCATATGCAGAATAAAAGGGGCGGGGCCTGCTTGAGTTAGTTAGTAGTGTGTTAAACTGGCGGTTATGGTAAGGGGCGGGACATTTCTCAAACACACTCGAAGCGCTCAACCAATCACAACACACTGCTCCAGTCGACCAATCAGAGCACAGTGTGCTTTTCAGAAGGAGGGGCTTCATAGAGACAGGAACTAAACAGAGCGTTACTGACAGACTGGGAAGAGAGGAGCCGCAACAATGGAGAATATGAGGAAAATAATCAACATTCAAGCAGGAAAACCTGTTCTAGTAGAGCCTGAAAGGGCATAATAGGTCCTCTTTAACACTTGTGTGGCCCTATAGCAGGACATGTTGTTAAAGTAATTTACCTGCTGATAATTGCCAATTAATTTAAGAATACCAGGGCTGAATCCAAAATCGTCTCCTAAACCCTCAGTCCCTATTCCCTACATTAGTCCACTAATACAGTGCACTTGAAGGACTGAATGAAAACGAGGGAGCGAATTCAGACGGTCGTTGAGTGTACATTGGCGTTACACTGGTTATTGTGTTATTGAGTGCACTCATTGACATCCACTATGGTTTCGGACACCACTACAAATGGATGTCCCCTCGAATAATGCCCTATATGAGGGTGTAGGGGACGATTTAGGATTCAGCCCAGGTCTTTAAATTGAAAATTACGTTTTTATGATCCGCCTGGGTATTAAAAACCAGTGTAACCATATAATGTTTCTGGTAACACACTGGTAACATAAAGGTAAACTAAGAATGAACAATACTTCTTCAGCATTTATTAAAGGGATATTTCACCGCTGGAAAGATGAATGTGTATTTAAATTGGGTCATTTATGTAGTAGAAATGTGAAATTATTTTAGAAGTTGGTGCCTTCTAGACTGAGAAAAGGCAGAAAATGAATGTTTGGCTCATGTGGATGAAAGACTACAACTCCCAGAATGCACTTGCTTCGCTGCCCTACGAGGCCACGCCCACGCCACGCCTACCGGTTACAGAGGGCAGTGTCGGGAGAAATGATACAGCTAGGCTACTAGTCGACTGGAAACTGAAAAGACGGTGTTTTATGGTGAGATCCCCCTATGGGCGGGTTGAAGACATGCGGAACGAGCTCCTCCTACTGGCTGGAGTCTCTCGCCTCTGGACACAAAAGCCTCAGATGATGATAAATGATGATTTTTGCGTCATCAGAGGTTTTTTTCCAGACACACAATACAGAAATCTCTGGTCTCAGGGGGACATGAGGGAGGGAAGCACGGTCATTCCAGAATACTACCAGGTTTCTACTGATACAAAGCTTAATGCTAATCGGTGAAGTATCCCTTTAATTTAGAGCATCAAATAAACTTGAATGAACATCAGAAGAAATGTTTTAACTGCGGAAAGACGTCAGTACACCGTTTTTCAAGTTCAAATCCTCTAACTTTAATCTACTAACTCTTTGTCGGACAAAAATGGCGGATGGCGGATTATGATTGGTCAGATCGCCTGTCAATCAAACTCCCTGCGAAGGGTTAATTCCAGTGTTTCACTCCTTGAGAGAGGGAAGCACGGTCATTCCAGAATACTACCGGGTTTCTACTGATACAAAGCTTAATGCTTATCGGTGAAGTATCCCTTTAATTTAGTTAATATTACTTTCAACATTTACTAATACGTTATTTGTTGTATTTGTTAACATTAGTTAATGCATTGTGAACTAACATGAACAAAAAATGTACAGCTGGATTTGTATGAACTAACTAACAAAGATTAATAACAAATGTATTGCTCATTGTTATTTCATGTTAGTTAATATATGAACTAATGAACCTGATTGTAAAGTGTTCCCATGTTTCTGTAGTCTCAGGCTGAAAATGAGGAGCTAAAGGAACAGCTCTGTGTTTTGAGCGCTCAGCATAGTTCAGTACTGGAGGAGAACCAGCGACTCCGTGCAAAGCTGGAGAACCTAGAGCAGGTCCTAAAGGTAACACACACACACACACGCACACCGTTCGATCGGCTTCCCCACGGTTTGGTGTGTGACTGGTTTGTGTGGTTGTGTCGTGACAGCACATGCGAGAGGTCGCCGATCGCAGGCAACAGCTGGAACTGGAGCATGAACAGGCACTGGCAATCCTCAAGTTCAAACAGGATGAAATCAAGCGGCTTCAGCGGGTCAGTCATCAGTCATCAGCACTGTCATCAGTCATCAGCACTGTCATCAGTCATTCTGCTGTTAAGAAGAATTTACATAGCGATGAGACTCATGTTTGTGCTTCATAGTCATGAACCCTGATGATGATCTGATGACATTGATTCTAAGCGAAATCACATTCTTGCATATTCAGTTTACAGGTCTCATTTACTAATGCATGCATACACTGCCATTCAAAAGCTTGGGATCGGTACATTTTTCAACTCTTTTGCTCACCAAGGCTGCATTTATTTGATCAAAAATACAGTACAAACTGTTATATTTGTGAAATATTATTACAATTTAAAATAGCTGTTTTCTATGTGAATATATAGTAAAGTGTAATTTATATCCTGTGATCAATGCTGAATTTTCAGCATCATTACTCCAGTCTTCAGTGTCACATGATCCTTCAGAAATCATTCTAATATGATGATTTGATTATCAAGAAACATTTATGATTATTATCAATGTTGAAATCAGTTCATGTTTTTGTGGAAATGGTGATACATTTATTTTCCAGTATTCTTTGATGAACAGAAAGTCCAAATAAACAGCATTTATTTGAAATAGATTTTTTTTATATATATTATAAAAGCATTTACTGTCACTTTTGAGCAATTTAATACCATCCTTGCTTTATAAAACTATTAATTTCTATAAATAAGTCAAAATCATACTGACCGTTAATGTATGTAGGTAAATACTGCTGTTATACATTATATTTTGAAAACACCATCATTTAAGGTATTTTAGAGCAAATAAATAAATAAAGATTATCATTATGATTATTATCAATGTTGAAATCAGTTCTGTACATTTTTTGTCGGATTCTTTGATGAATAGAAAGTTTTTAAAAAGAACAACATTTATCTGAAATTGAAAGCTTTTGTAACATTATACACTATCTTTCAAAAGATTGGGGTCAGTACGATTTTTCTTTTTTTTTTTTAAGAATTTAAGGAAATTAATACTTTTATTCAGAAAGGATGTATTTAATTGATCAAAAGTTACAGGAAAGACTTTTATAATGGTGAAAAAGATTAAATTTCAAATAAATGCTGTTTACAAATACTTTATATTCATCATAAAATCCTGAAAAAAATTTACATAACTGTTTTCAACATTGATAATAATAATAAATAAATGTTTCTTGATCATCAAATCATCATAGAATGATTTCTGAAGGATCATGTGACACTGAAGACTGGAGTAATGATGCTGAAAATTCAGCTTTGACCACAGGAATAAATTACACTTTACTATATATTCACATAAAAAACAGTTCTTTTAAATTGTAATAATATTTCACAAAATTACTGTTTGTTTTGTATTTTTAATCAAATAAATGTAGCCTTGGTGAGCAGAAGAGACTTACTGATCGCAAACTTTTGAACGGCAGTGTGCGTTAACATTAACTAACTATGAAGAATATATTTCTTACAGCTTTTATTAACCTTTATTAATGCTGGTTTATAAAAAATACAATTGTTCTTTGTTCATATTAGTTGATAATGGCCCTATAATGCTTTTTCAGTGTGAAATTATATTCGCCAATTTAAGTTAAGAGATTTCCATTTGTCATTTTCCCTACCGTTTTAGTTTTTTTGAAGTATTGTCACAGCCTATATATATATATGATTGAATGAGATTGCATGTGTTATTTTGTGCTGAAGAGTGTGTTCTGGTTCCACAGGCTCAGTTTTTTGCCAAAAGAGAACATGAAGGTGTGGTGCAGATGCTGGAGGTGAGTCTGTCCTGATGGTTTAGACTAACCGATGTGCATTAACTAAAGATGTGTGATGAGTGGATGACTGGTTATGATGCTCGGGGTGTTAATGATTGTGTGTTTGTGCATTGTTTAACTGAACTGTGTCTTTCTCAGGATCTGGTGCAGCTCGTATTGCACAGAGAGCTGGTAGAGTACAGCGTGTGCACTTCCTGTTTGATGTGATGCGTTTCCTGTCTCTCTAAACTGCATCACTGATGGTTGTATCTTCATCCTCCAGAGGGCTCTGTTTACCTACTAGTCCGGTTTATCATTTCAAAGTCCCTTGAGTTGCTGCAGTGCACGCACAATAATGCCAAAACATAAATATAAAAAAATAAGGGTACTGTAATGGCAATAAAATAAGTATGCAATAAATTAACAATATAATAAATTCAGCAAGGCAATAAGGCAAATTAATATGGTGTTATGGCGCTTTTATCCAACGTGACTCTCACTGCATTTAACGTTTATACTACGGTATATCAGTGTCAGTGAGAATCAAACCCGTGATCTTGATGTTGCAAGCGCTTTGAGAGTTTGAAGCTCAGATTTTTTGTTGCATGAATGTCCTTGCATTTGTGGTATGAGGTTAGAACGAAGTATTTCACTCTGGTACGTTGCAGCTCGCTAAAAATATAGCGCATTATGAGACTCCCAGTAGATACACTCAGCAGTGATGCGGTTCAACAGGTTCTGGATTGCAGCGTTTAATAATCTAAACTAATTTCTGCTCGGGCTGCTTTTGAAATGCATGATGTTTTCTCTCTTTCTCTTTCTCTCTCTCTTTCTCTCTTATTCTCTGTGTTTTTTTGGCCGCTAACCAGAATACACTGGACTGCATGCAGGTATCAGAACCGCTCCAAAACACATTCATTAGGCCTAAAACCCTCTGTGTCTGTTTAGAGCCAGGTTAGGTTCAGTTTCTGGAGCGCGTGTGTGTGTGTGTGTGTGCTTGTTTATTTTCCTCACTTACATAGTGAAATATTATGACAACTGACTGGTTAGGTTATTTTACTATCTGCAGAATTTAATGCAACATCAAGCAAACTCTGCATAATTTGCGGCTGCTCATATTTTTGTTTTCTTTCCTCAATTTTTCTGCAAAAAAAATGTTAACCTGAAAGGGGGGAAGCAATATTAACTTATAAAAATAAAAAATTCAGTCCAAACAAATGAATCAGGATGTGTTCAAGTGTCCTGCTGCTGCATTGCTGTGAATTCCCTTGTAAAAGTTAGAGGAATATGGAGCATCCGGTTATTTGCAAGTGTTTTAAAAGAAAAGAGGCCCATTTGAGCGACGGACAGGTTAATATAATATCATATTTATAATATAAATAAGGCGCTGGATCACTTGCGCAGTCATGTCTCTATCACGCATTTTGGAAGCGAACAGGTTAAAAAGAAAATAGACAAGTGTAGGTCATGAATTAATTATTTTGAATATTTAATATTACCCTGTCCATCGCTCAAATGGGCCTCGTGTCGGAAAGTGTATATATGAAGAGTTCAGATGCAAAAGCCTCTATAAGTGCCATCTGAAATTTTCTTCTAGAATGATCATTTTTATCAAGCTCGTATATTTAAATTCAGTAATTTCACTTAAATGGCAATGAAAATTACCTATTAATTGTCATTTAAGTGAAATTGCTGAACTTAAATATACAAGCTTGATAAAAATGATCATTCTAGAAGAAAATTTCAGATGGCACTTAGAGGCTTTTGCATCTGAACTCTTCATATATATATGTGTGTGTGTGTGTGTGTGTGTGTGTGTGTGTGTGTATATGTGTGTGTATATGTGTGTGTGTGTGTGTGTGTGGGATGAAATGAAAGTTTCTAGAGGTTAATGAAACGATTAAACTACTATGTAATACTGAAAATAATGTATATTGGGGCTAAAATTAGCTACTCCTGTTAAATGCCTCATTTCACTAGTAGATCTGAAAAAATATTTCACTGGATATGCACTTTTTAAATGCAATCACTGACAATACTCTAATAAATTGAAGACAATAGACAATGATTTATAACTTTGAAATTGTAAAAACTTTTAATACTAATTTATAACATTTAAAATGTGTATTATAATCAGTGTCACTGATCACAACAAAAATGTTTTGTGTCCAACACAATTCAGAATTTTCAGAAAAATGTAATTATGAGTATTTGTGTGCTGGTGTCACCACTGCCTCGTGCATGTGGGACCAGAACCACAGTTTCAGTAAATATGCACAAAAAAAAGTATTTCCAGGTAATTGCACTCTTACTGTCACTGACACTAATTATAAGTGCATGATGATTATTGGTGGGTTTTCACTGCAAAACAGCAAAAAATACTGCGCGCAGCAAATTAAAAAAACAAACAAAAAAAATACCCGCGCAAATCCTGGAGGGACTGATGAATCAGCCGAAATATGTTTTTCTTGAAATCTAGTGTTTCTGTGATGGGTGGCTTCATGGGTAGAGGATGGGTTAGGCCATAGATATCACTAACCTGAAATAAAACCAATGCAAGTCTATGCAATTTCCTCACAAACAAACATGTGTGTGTGCACATGGGTGTGTGTGCACATGGGTGTGTGTGTGTGGTTTGTGAGATCTGTTTTGCAGTTTACTTAAACCACAAGGCTAAAGGTGTTCACAAGGTGTTTTTGTGAGTGTTTAGCATGACAGAAGCATCTCTTATAGTTTTAAACACTCAAATAAATGTTTTAAACGTGAAAGAAGGGCTAAAAACACTCTTGAAAGTTGGGTGCTATTCAGCTTTTTGGGTTTCGTTTTTCTCAGAGAGTATTTTCTGTGCGATGTGTTAAAGTTAATTGTGAGAATTCTGAAGTTTAAATTTGACACGTGGACTTTTGAGGTGAGAGTTTTACAGGAAACCCTTTATTTTTAGGGCTAAGAGCAGCGACTCAACAAGTGACAGTCGGCCAGTTAATGTGTGTTTGTGTGAGTGTGTTTTTGAGCCTTGTGTGCTCAGTGTGCCAGGAAACTGAACCACAGAGCCGGAAGTGAAACTAGCTCGCCGTAGTCTCACGAACTCAGCCTCTCGAGCTTTGAGTGCTTTACTACACGCTAGTAGTTTACACTCAGCAAAACGGCTTTAACCCTTCTCCTTCGCCTCCACTTCACTCGTTGCTTTTATTCATGAAGCTTTTTTTGTGCACATATCATGTGACTCGATGCATTAAAATTGTTATGTAGAAAACATACACACCAGATTTGAATGATTTTATAGGGTTTAGGTTTCATTGACACAAATATTAAGATATTTGAGAACTATTAAAATGAATAGTCTGAATATTCCTAAATAAATAGAGCATATCATTAGTGATTTGAACAAACCACAAACACCAAGTAATAAACTCGAGTAACATCAGCGAGTAATATTATATAATTATAAGTCATATGTCTTGTTAAGGAGAGATGTGTTGGATTTTTCACATGTTGGATGATTTTATTTTTATAGTTTTATAGTCTTCTTGTATTCATTTAGTTATAGTTTTGTATTTTTTTCTGAGATTAATATCCTAAAGTTGACAAAAATGTCTTGTAAAGCACAAAAAATTATAGCTTGAAAGCTATGAATTGAGATGAACAAGCTGTAATTTGACTCTCGAGACTTGCCCAATTATAGACACTGAATAGATTGTCACATATTCATTGCATCATCACATGCTCTGATTGGCTAATCCCACTTTTGCAGTGCATCATTCATTGCTTTTAGCATCTGCACTTCTTCATCAAACAAACGGTTATGTTTAATCGTGAATATGAATTAATGTGTGCATGTTAATGTCGACCCTGTGTAGGCAAAGGTTCGGGAGCTGGAGGACAAATGCCGCAGTCAGAGCGAACAGTTTGGGATGCTGTCACAGGAACTGGATAAGTTTCGGGTTCAGGCCTCAAAGATCGACCTGTCGGGCTCCGGCCTGCTGTCCAGCTCCAGTCTGACCCAGCTGACCAATGGGCTCGGCCTGCCCGGTGAGACTGGTATGCTAAATTAACCCTTGTGCTGTGTTGAAAATCCTTCACCTAATTAAAAATGACTGGCCTTATTATGCTACAATATCACCAAATATTGGATTCAATCCTTTTGGCATCTTGTTTTCTTTCAGTAACCACAGGTTTTTACAGAGCCACTAAAGGGGCCATTTCACCCCCCAAAAAAATACTGTGCTCACGAGAAACTATTGTGTGCTCACGAATAAAAAAATTATGTTTATGTATACTGTCTATAATCTATTTACTTTGCGCATCGCTGAGAGTATGGATGTGCATCAATAAATGTGCAATGTATTTGCTCAAATTGTGGCTTTCGTTAGGGCAGTATACCTCTAATATCACGGCCTTATGTCCGTTTCAACGCATCCTCTGTGACGGACGAGAAACCGTGCCGTAAAATGGCTATGAACGCAATACGGCTGTGTCCATTGTCCTATTGGCCAAACATTTAAAAAATCTTACCAACCCCAAACTTCTGAACGGTAGTCTGTCCGGCTAAAAATAAAGTCGCTGTTCTTTAAATAGGCAAATGCTTATCAAGATTGGATCATTATTGCAGAGATTATTATGTTTCTAGCATGTTATATTCGGTGTTCCGGGTCAAAAATGACTGGCCTTTTAACTTGCTTATAAATGTCTCACCAAATATTGGATTCAATCCTTTTGGCAGCTTGTTTTCCTTCAATAACCACAGGTTTTTACAGAGCCGCTAAAGCAGTGGTCTCTCAAGCTCAGTTCCTGGAGGGCCACAGCTCTATCCAACCAACTCCAGCTCACACATGCTTGAAAGTTTCTAGTGATCCTGAAGACCTTGATTAGCTGGATCAGGTGTGTTTGATTAGGGTTGGAGCGAAACTGTGGCCATCCAGGAATTGAGTTTGAGACCACTGCCCTAAAGGGACCTTTGCAAAAATAAAAAAAATACAGAAACTTTTTGCTAATAGGCTACAATGCTAAATCAATACCGTGATCTATCAAATATGTGTACAATAACAATCCTATGTGACGGGCGAGAAACCATGCCGTAAATTGGGCTGATGACGCAATATGGCCGTGTGCATTGTCCTATTGCCCAAAAATTAAAACAATTTTACCAACCCCCAAACTTCTGAACGTTAGTCTGCCTGGCCAAAAATAAAGTCGCTGTTCTTTAAATAAGCAAATGCTTAAGAGTCCATGATTGGCTCATTATTGAAGAGATTATGATGTTTCTAGCATGTTATATGTTCTTCTAACTCCAACTGTTGGAGTGTGTAGCTATTCATTTATTAAACAACCATGTAGGAAGAATATCATGGCCATATTCCAGGATGACAATGTCAAGATTCATCAGGCTCAGATTGTGAAAGAATGGTTGGGAAGGGCATGAAGAATCATTTTCACACATGAATCCAAAGTTTAAATTCTTTGAAAGTCTTTGGGGATGTGCTGGAGGAGACTTTACAGAGTGCTGGACTCTTGCATTGGCAATACAAGATCTTGAGCAAAAAAATGATGCACCTCTTGATGGAAACAAATGTTGTGATATTATTTCCTTCAGTTGAGGTGCATTCATTTTTGCTTAAGATCTTGTAAATTCAATTTTCTATCATAATGCATGCTAAGTTTGCCTACACACTACAGTATGTTGCCATAGAATTAGGCCAAAACAAGGTATCTTATAAGGTATCGTTGTATTGCTGCTGTCTACCTTCTAGTCAAGTCAAGTCAGCTTTATTTATACAGCGCTTTTTACAACACAGAGTGTTTCAAAGCAGCTTTACAGAGATAACAGGAGAATAATGCAACAAAGTTTGTTTCCAGAAGAAAATAGCGTCACAGTCCAGCTTAAGTGAGTTCAGTGATGGTTCATTTCTGTTGTAAAAAAGTTCATTTATATATATAGCCGGTCTGGAGAAAACCGTGATGTCATCGTCCAGCTCAGTTCAGCTCTCATATAATGTTGTCAATGCAGGCAGATCAATAATATTGTTGATTATTAGATTTAATTTAATTAAAAGCAACTTTTGTGTCAGGATCAGACCTTATGATGCTGTATAATGCTGTCTAGGTTGGCAGCTCACTAGGTTTCGGAACGCAGCCCGAGTTCTGTATGTGTAAGAGATCCATAAGTGGATTCCGTCTGCATTATCCCCTCTTTTTCCAGGCACAAATTCTTCATGGGAAGACATCGCCTTCTGGAGTTTGGAGGGTAATGAAGCCCTCTGTGATGCCTCTGAGCCTGGTACTATTGAACTTGGTCTTCTTCTAGGCTGTGTTTGTCTTGAATGGAAGACGTCACGTGTCTGCCTGCATGAATAACACATGGAGTGTGACCGTGGGCAGAAGTGGTCACATCCATGATGAGTTTGTAACACGATCTGTCCTGAGCTAGAGCTGGGCGATATGAAAGTATATAACCTGAGAAACAAATCGATCATACCGCCCTGCCCTATCCTGAACCATAAAATAATCATCTTTGTGATGTTGTAGACGTTCTGTGTATTGACGATGGTACTGTTTGCAGCTCTCACCTTGTTAATGTGAGGTTTGTATTGGTATTTGTCATATGAATATGATCACTTACATAATTGGTAGGACGTTGCATGTCTCTTAGCTTTGTGAGAATTTCATTGGCTGCTTTATTCTGATGGACCAATCAGAATTCACCGTGGTGATCTGCTGTCCCTGACAGCTGCTTCTTGACTATGTTCAGAATGGTATACTACTATAGTACTTGCACTATGTTGATGATAATTGGACACTTAATAAATTAAGCGTGCAATCTAGTGAGGTCATGTGCCAAAAGTGTGACATACTATTGCATGAAATGGCATACTGTTTCACGTACTAGTTTTAAAGTCCCCCTGCAGTCAATAATTTAATCTCTTAAAATTCATCTTTGTCAAAATTACATATTTAAAAATTTTCATGCCTTAAAATAGCATGATTGTAACTACACCCTTGCTAAATTTTGTATACGCGGATCTATGAATATGCAAATTATCCCCGCCTCCACTCACTCACTCCTGATCCACTTAGTCAGCTTTACTGTAGTAAACGCTACACAATGGCAAGTGGAAATTTCGTTTTAATTCGGCCATATATGTTTGAAGCAGAAACTGATTCAGAGGAAGAGTTGTATTATACAGTCCATGTATCAGAATGGTTATGCATTTTATGTATCGATCTCTACAACGTCTGACAAATAAAGATAACTGATAT
This sequence comes from Leuciscus idus, assembly GCA_021554675.1. Lineage (NCBI taxonomy): Eukaryota > Metazoa > Chordata > Actinopteri > Cypriniformes > Leuciscidae > Leuciscus > Leuciscus idus. The sequence goes on along the minus strand of CM038624.1, from coordinate 48,561,093 downwards.
TATTAGCCTTAAACAGCTAATAATGTGCTGCTAATGTTCCACAAACCATGTTCCCGTTCGTCATCTCAGTCTACCTTCTAAAAATCTTCTTTGCTTTGAACATCATAGAAAGTCAGTGGAGAAAGGCATATCATAACATTGTAATATATATTATATAGCCTACATAATTCACCCGTTATATGTACCCAATTTATCCTGTCCCCTCTTAAAGGGATACTCCACTTTTTTTGGAAATAGGCTCATTTTACAACTCCCCCAGAGTTAAACAGTTGAGTCTTACCGTTTTCGAATGCATTCAGCCGATCTCCGGGTCTGGCGGTACCACTTTTAGCATAGCTTAGCATAGATCATTGAATCGGACAGGAACATTAGCATCTCTCTCAAAAAAATTACCAAAGAGTTTCGATATTTTTCCTATTTAAATCTTGACTCTTCTGTAGTTACATCGTGTCCTAAGACCGACAGAAAATGAAAAGTTGCATATTTTCTAGGCTGATATGGCTAGGAACTATACTCTCATTCCTGCTTAATAATCAAGAAACTTTGCTGCCGTACCATGAGTCCAGCAGGCGTAATGATATGACGCAGCGCCTGAAAATAGGTCTAATAGGTTAGACAAACTTAGTCCCGGTCACGTTGGAAGTTACTGAGCTGGGGACTATTTTCAGGCGCTGCGTCATATCATTACGCCTGCTGGACTCATGGTACGGCAGCAAAGTTTCTTGATTATTACGCAGGAATGAGAGTATAGTTCCTAGCCATATCAGCCTAGAAAATCGCAACTTTACATTATCCGTCGGTCTTAGTACACGATGTAACTACAGAAGAGTCAAGTTTTAAATAGGAAAAATATCGAAACTCTTTGGTCATTTTTTTTAGAGAGATGCTAATGGTCCTGTCCGATTCAATGATCTATGCTAAGCTATGCTAAAAGTGGTACCGCCAGACCCGGAGATCGGCTGAATGGATTCGAAAACGGTAAAACTCAACTGTTTAACTCTGGGGGAGTTGTAAAATGAGCCTATTTCCAAAAAAAGTGGAGTATCCCTTTAAAGGTGTTCTTGTGCTCAATGATAGGAACAGGAACACGCTCGTGACAGGATTGGTCACATGTTTGTGAATGAAGGAAACAGGAGCGTCTTTGGTTCACTGCAGTTTTAAGGAGAAAATACTCCGCAATGGTGTCGACTTATAAATTTGCACATGGTTTGTCTTAAAGCATATTAAAAACACCACATAGACACATAAACAACATTAAAAGCTGATTTTCTCCACTGGGGGTCTTTAAAAACAGTACTGTATGCAGTATGTACTACACAGTCTACTGTATGTACTCCATTCTGAATCCCAACATTGTCCTAATCTCCTACTGTATATGTGGATGCATTATTACATGTTTATCATGCAAATCTAACGGCATGTTTAGATGTTAACACGCATAGAAAGCACTTTTGTGTTTTTATTTGCCTCATTCTGATTAATCCACTGCAATATAAGGAACAATGTGAACAATGCTTTGGGACGGTTAACAGGCTAGCGCTGCATCGTCACGAAAGTTTAAGACAATTGAAATATTCAAGCGCAAGAAGACGTGAAAAGGAACTCAATTCTTTACTCGCGGTGTGGACGTTTTCTTTGCACAAACATCCCAAAAAAAAGAAAGAAAACACACGTGTATCATTATATTGGATCCGTGCAGCTTTCCTGTAGTTCAAACAGTAGAGCGTTGGCGCTTGCAACGCCATGGTCATGGGTTCGATTCCCAGGGAAAGCAAGAACTGATAAGAATGTAAATGTCTACCTTGAAATGCAATGCAAGTCGCTTTGGATAAAAGCGTCTGCCAAATGCATAAATGTAATGTAAATGTAATATTCCTGCTGCCGTCTCTATAATAACGATAATTAAACAACAAAAGACAAAGAGAAAATTCACTCGCTGTTCTTGACTGAATAACTTTTGTAACTTTAATAAGGATTAATCTACGTTTAATTTATACAGTGAAGAGTATGCGGTATTTTACGCTTGATTACTTTTTTTTTCATGATTAAAGTCACTGATCATTGGCAGGTGTGGCATGAAGTTAGTTTGAGGCCCTGCTCGTATGTGTTCCATTGAAGAAAGTCAGTCATACTGGTTGCATTTCCCTACACTCACTGCATGCTCTCCTCTGTCTCTGGTAGATGTGGCTGCGGTCTTGCGGACGGGCTCTACTCCACATGCGGCCGAACTGTCCCGTCCCGAGCGCTCACCGACCACCAAACATCGAGAGCTGCCTGCCATCAGCGTGAAGTCCGGCTCCACGTCCAGTCCCAGATCTGAGACCACGCACCTCTCGCCCAAATCCGCTGGCTCTCGCCCAGCCAGTCCCCGAAAGTCCAGCCCTACACATGAGGTGAGAGAAACTACACCACTACACACACAACTAAAACCAGCACAATGAATTTATAGAAATTTAAATAAAATACATTTTAAATAAATTTTTATTTTAAAAAATAAAACATTTCATTTCAGTTAGTTGCTCATGTTATTTAAATAAAATTAATAAAAACTAAATAGACCTATAAAAAAAACGAAAAAGAACAAAATTATTAAACCCTTAAAATTAAAATATAATTCAAAATAATTTGAAAATATTTGAAAATATATCAAAAAAAATTATATTAATAAATGCTATAATAGTATATTGATGATACTAAAATAACACTGCTAACAAGTTCATATCTTTACTGGTGTCGGAATAAACTGGGACTTTTTATGTCTTAAACGGCTAAATAAAAAAAGTTACAAACTTAGACACACAGTTATTTCTTTCACTCCACTTTTTTGTGCAGGATTATCTAGAATGCAGATCATGTGTTGAGTTCTTTCTGGGTTGAAATTGATGAATGACAGGGTTGAGTGTGCCTTCAAGCTGTGAAGTTAAAAACTGGTCCCGGGTCAGAGTTCAGACGCTCTCCGGCGGCGCGCGTGCAGCTGTCTAAAGCTGATATTCAGTGAGATAATCCTGTGCAGTGCTGGATTATGAAGGTCGTAGTAGTTGTAAGTGATTATCCATAAAAGGTTTTACCCTTTAGCTATAAATACTGCTTGCATGGGTCAGTTTACTTCTTACTCACAGCATCACTATATTTAGATGATTTCAGATGCTGACACTGCAAGTTTACTAAGGGACAGACCTGTTGTTATCATTATTATTTACTAATAAACGTTCTACATGTGGTGCATAATGTGAGATGCTGGTATTTGCCACTGGTTACATGCATAAGTACAATGTATGCATAGTTTTTAGATTAGTTGAATTGTCTTTATGAGTTTTGCTCATGGTTTTTGAGGATGAGGGTGTTATGCAATCTGTCCATCCTGACATCTTTGTAATTAGATGCACTATATGGACAAAAGTTTTGGCACTCACCTTTTAATTCTTGAATTCAGGTGTTTCAATCAGGCCTTGTTTACAGCTGGTATTAAGATGCGTTTAGGTCGATCGGATCACAAGTAGACGAGGGAGACACATTCCCGTTTACTCCTGGTGTTTTAATCTGTCTCTTTTGTCCACTTCCGACCACTTCTGTCCTGATTTCTTCGAGGGGAGGGTCTACGGATGGGTAAATGCTGGGCTTTTTCAGATCTTTCAATCTAATGGATGAAATAAGCATGTGTAATTTACACATGACCGCGACCGGAGACGACGGAAAAACACATGGAGAGCATCAGCTTTCGTTTCTGCTCTGACAGCAGCAAGACCAGTCGAACGCTGTGAGTGTGTGTTAGAAATCAGGAATGGTGAGAGAATATTGTGATTAGGACATTTTTCCTCTTCAAACCAAACTTATGTCTCCAGCCGACAAAGTTTAAATCGCGTCTGGCTAACATGCTTCCCATGGTGTTTACATTAGGTCAGTAGGCGGAGAGAAGACAGTCTTTTGTGCCTGATCGAACACATTCGACCACATGAGGGTCTATACCACGAAAGCTATCCGGTTGAATGTGTGTTCGACTACAGCTGGAAGTGAAAGTGGACAAGCTCAAAACGTTTTAGACCCTGTATACACCTGTATTTAGCGTGGTCCACTTATGATCCAATTGACAAAAACGCTTCTTAAGACCAGGTGTAAACAGGGCCTCAGATTCATTGCCACAGGTGTATAAAATCACCTTTAAAATTACCTGCATGACTGCATTGTTCCAGCTGTAAGTTTGGTGGAGGGGGGATGATGGTGTGGGGTTGTTTATCAGGGGTTGGGCTCCTTTACTTCCAGTTTCTATCTTTGTGGGAACTGTTTGGGAAAGGCCCTTTTCTATTCTAGCATGACTGAACCCCAGTGCACAAAGCAAGGTCCATTAAAAGGGTGGTATAATACCCTTTTCACAAGATGTAAAATAAGTCTCTGATGTCCCCAGAGTGTGTATGTGAAGTTTTAGCTCAAAATACCCCACAGATATTTTTATATAGCATGTTAAAATTTTACATTTTTGAGGGTGAGCAAAAACACACCGTTTTGTGTGTGTTCCTTTAAAGGGATAGTTCACTTTGAAATTAATTTTTGGTATGTTTTAGCTTACCTCAAGGGCATCCAAGATGTAGGTGTCTTTTTTTCCGCAGTAGTTTCAATTTTTATATTTTTAGGTCAAACCGTTCTTGTCTGTCAGTCAAATAATGCAGGTCTATGGTCATTATCTCAAAGAGCAAGCACGGAGTCCAAATTAAAACAATTCCCCGTCGTCCAAATTAAACAATTCCCCATCGTAAGTACACATTGATGGCCTAAGACACGAGACGAGCGGTTTGTGTGAGAAAACGAACAGTATTTATATCGTTTTTACCTCTTATACACAGCCATGTCCGAGTGATCTGATCTGACGTGTGCGCAGACTGGTGCATAGATATATACACTAGATGTCGCCTTAAAGACATTCGTTCCAATGAACTGCCGTAGACAAGGCGACATCTAGTGTGTATATAATAGGGTGACCATATTTTAGTTTTCAGAAAACAGGACGGGGGCGTGGTTGATGGGCGGGGCATGATTTTTGGGGAGGCGTGGTTAAGGGGTGGGGGCGTGGTTTGGGGGAGAATGCATCAAAAAATACAAATGCATTGACAACCTTGCAACTATGTTATACTTTAATACATAAAGTAATACATCCTTTCCATTCAATGTTTGGCACGCAACAATAGAATACTATATATATATATATAAAATAAGTTTAGCTTTTAACACCTTTTACATGACACTATTTCTTTTCATGGCCATAGCAGGTTAAAAATCTACTACTACTACTACAAAAAAAAAATCTACTATAGGCCTACTATTTCAGTAAAAAAACAATTTCAATCCTCCTGATGTTCTCTTTGCCTATACTTTCTTTATGTGCGCTTTTAGGTCACTATAGCACCTTTATTTGACACTGACACGTACGTGCCAGCTTTGCAGTTCATGCATTCTGCTTTACACGGATCCCGACCGAAACGAAAACACGGGAATTTTCTCTGTAAATCATCTGTGAATTTACATTTGGGCTTTTTCTTTTTTTTTTTTTTTTACGCTGTTAGCTACTTACATCTTACCTCGAACTTGACCGTAAACTGAAAGCGTAAAGCGTCACGTTGCTAAAATTCTGTGAATGTAAAGTCCGCCTACTTTGATTTGATTGGTCATTTCAAATATTCTGACATGGACAAGCAGTGAAAGACCAATGACAAGGAGGCTGCGATGAACAGTCACACACACACACACACACACACACACACACACACACACAGAGGCCTCTGTATTCTGACGTGCTCTCTGCTTGCTGCTGCGGATTGAAGAACGCGCTGATTATAACAAGACGGGACGAAGCCGGAGCCGGTTTCATTTGTTTTGTGTGCTAAGGAAAGCGTGTATTTAAAGAACACTCTTAATGGCCCAATGAAAAATAATGAAAACCAGGACATTTTCATCACTTTTTAAAAAACAGACAGGACGGCCAGGACAGGACGTGAAAACAGGACATGTCCTGGGAAAACAGGACGTTTGGTCACCCTAGTATATAACTATGCACCAGTCTGCGTACACGTCAGATCAGATCACTTGGACATGGCTGCGTATAAGAGGTAAAAACGATATAAATACTGTTCGTTTTCTCACACAAACCGCTCGTTTCATGTCTTAGGCCATCAATGTGTACTTACGATGGGGAATTGTTTAATTTGGACGACGGGGAATTGTTTTAATTTGGACTCTGTTCATGCTCTTTGAGACAGTGACCATAGACCTGCATTATATGACTGACAGACAAGAACGGTTTGACCTAAAAATATCAAAATTGAAACTACTGCGGAAAAAAAGACACCTACATCTTGGATGCCCTTGAGGTAAGCTAAAACATACCAAAAATTAATTTCAAAGTGAACTATCCCTTTAAATGCAAATGAGCTGCTGCTCCCGGCACAGGGGGCGGAGCTTCAACAGCTTGCACTCACACAGACATGCACTAAAAATTTCTAAAAAATCTATAGCCTTTTATGTTCAAACCGGAGTCAGACAATGATGGAGAGACTCAAGAAGAAGTGACAACATGTAGAAGCAACAGGACATTTCTGAATGGTTAGTTGATGAATTTATGTAGCTGATGTGTAGTTATCTTCTAGTCATTGATTAGCATATTCTGTCTTGATAATCTATAAATCATGTTCAGGGGGCGGGGTTTATGTAAATTCTAGGGTTGGTGATGTCACTAACCCGGGAGGAATGTGGTGTAGTCTCTATCAGCCGTTTGTTGTAGTCCTTAAAAAGCGATTTCTTTAAAAGCAAATCTCTCCCTTTGCTCTGAACTTTGAGCGTTGTAACTTTGCAGATGTTGTTTATGCTCAAACAGCAACATTACACACTAACTAAAGTTAGACAAGTGAAATCATAATCAACCACCCCTTTAACTCATGGCTGGATGAGTTTGGTGTGGAAGAACTTGACCGTCCGCACAGAGTCCTGACCTCAACCCGATCAAACATGTTTGGGATGAACTAGAACGGAGATTGCGAGCCAGGCCATCTTGTCCAAAATCTGTGCCTGACTTCACAAATGCTCTATTGGATGAATGGGCAAAAATTCCCACAGAAACACTCTAAAATCTTGTGGAAAAGCCTTCCCAGAAGAGTGCAGCTGATATGGCTGAAGAGAATGGAAGCCAACTCTATATTAATGTCTATGTATGAAGACTGTTAGTATGCAATGTCATTACAGTCCTTGATGGTGTGTAGGTCAGGTGTCCCATTCCTTTTGTCCATATAGTGTAGATTCCATAGTGTTTAATTGGAAACACAACCTTTTACATCTACAACAAAACATCTGGGAATTAAAAGTATATCAGTTTTTTTGGTTTTTTGGTGCATCTACCTATGCACAATTGTATGGTTATTTGCATTATTTTATTTGCATATAGCAGTGTTTTTCCCTGCTGTAACTCATTTGTGACATTTCAAGACCCACAGGTTGAGAATTACTGGTTTAGATTAAAACGGGTTTAACGTGCCAAAGAAGAGGTCAACTTTGTTTTAGATCCAAATCACAATACCAAATTCATTCATTTTTCATATTTCAATCATCCATTTAATATTTAATTAATCTCATATTGAGTATTTGTGTGTGTGTGTTTCAGGTGGACACTGCTAGTGAAGTTGAGGAGCTGGATATTGACGTTTCTCCAGCGCCGTATTCGGTCAGTAAAGGAGCAGCTAAACTCCAGGTCTTCATTGCACGTTACAGGTAAACACCATTAGACTTATTTAATGATTTCTGCTTTCAGCATCTACTAAACTGCCACAAGCATCGAACAAATTACATACTTTAAATGTTGGCCTGTTTTTATTTGTAAATGCAGCTACAATCCCTATGATGGTCCTAATGATAACCCGGAGGTTGAGTTGCCCCTCACAGCGGGAGAGTACATTTACGTGTATGGAGACATGGATGATGACGGCTTCTATGAGGGTGAGTTTATTCATTGATTTTTTTATATAAGATAAATGAGACCAAATTAAATGTTCAAAATTCCCAGTAGATGCTGTAAATGCACTGAATAAAAAACAGACCTCAGTTTTTTTATTATTTTGAACTAGCATTAGCTGTTGAAATAATTTTTAACTAGACTAGTGAAAAATTGACGTGTGTAGAATTTTTTTTAATTAATTTGTAAAAAAAAAAAAAAATTAATTATTTTTAATAGATACTAAAAGGTTTTCATAAATATGTATATATATGTATGTATGTGTGTGTTCGTATGTGTAGGTGTATGTATGTGTGCATGTATGTATGTATGTATGTGTGCGTGCATGTATGTGTGCGTATATGTGTGGCTGTATGCATGTGTGTGGCTGTATGCATGTGTGTATGTAAGTATGTGTGCGTGTGTGTGTGCATGTATGTATGTGTGCGTGTACTATATGTATGTGTGTGTGTATGTCTGTGTGTGTGCGTGTATGTCTGTGTGCGTATATGTGTGGCTGTATGCATGTGTGTGGCTGTATGCATGTGTGTATGTAAGTATGTGTGCGTGTGTGTGTGTGCATGTATGTATGTGTGCGTGTACTATATGTATGTGTGCGTGTATGTCTGTGTGCGTGCGTGTATGTCTGTGTGCGTGTATGTCTGTGTGCGTGTATGTCTGTGTGCGTGTATGTCTGTGGGTGTGTATGTCTGTGTGCGTGCGTGTATGTCTGTGTGCGTGTATGTCTGTGTGCGTGTATGTCTGTGTGCGTGTATGTCTGTGTGCGTGTATGTCTGTGTGCGTGTATGTCTGTGGGTGTGTATGTCTGTGTGCGTATGTGTGCATGTATGCATGTGTGTATGTAAGTATGTGTGCGTGTGTGTGTGCATGTATGTATGTATGTGTGCGTGTACTATATGTATGTGTGTGTGTATGTCTGTGTGCGTGTATGTCTGTGGGTGTGTATGTCTGTAGGTGTGTATGTCTGTGGGTGTGTATGTCTGTGGGTGTGTGTAAGTATGTGGGTGTATGTGTGTGTAAGTATGTGTGCATTTATGTATGTGTAAGGATGTGTGCATATATGTTTGTGTGGGTGCATGTGTGTGTGTGTGTGCGTGTAACTGTGCATGTATGTATGTATGCTTGCATGCATGTATGTATGTATGTATGCATGTGTGTGTGTGTGTGTATTTACACTATGTGTACTAAAAGGTCATAACCAACTACTCAACACACTCTAGCATTGTGGTAGTGAGTTTACCTCTGAAAATGTAAAAAATCAAATTTACTATTCAATTTCTAAAAATCTACTTTAAATTTCCTTCATCAACACTACCGTACCTATAACTAACACTATTGTGTTAAACCATTTAGGCGAGCTGATGGATGGTAGAAGAGGCCTCGTTCCCTCCAACTTTGTGGAGCGTGTGTCGGACGACGACTTCATGAGCTCACACCCTCACCAGGCTGGCGATGTGTCCCATAATTCCTTCCAGGAGAGCAGCTTTCACAGCGGCAGTGAGCGGCTGCATCAACATCACTTACGTTTCGCCCACAGCACCTCCGAGAGGACGGAGACCTCCACGACAGCCTCAGCTCCCGGTGACAATGCCAAAGCCAACCCCACTAACCCTGCCCTGGCCGTCCCGCTCACCAACGGCTTAGACTTGGATCTAGAGGAGGTGGGGGTGGACACTGTGCCTTACCCCCGCAAGCTAACACTAATCAAGCAGCTAGCCAAGAGTATCATCATTGGCTGGGAGTCTCCGCTAGTCCCGTCCGGCTGGGGTTCAGTGTTTAGCTATAATGTCTACGTGGACCACGAATTGCGGATCAACGTGCCATTTGGTACCCAAACGAAGGCCGTTCTGGAGAGGCTGGATTTAGCACAGAAAGCATATCGGATTGCAGTGCAGAGTCTGACGGAGCGCGGGAACTCGGACCAGCTGCGTTGCAGTATCCTCGTTGGGCGGGACGTGTGCGTGGCGCCGACTCAACTGCGCGTCGAACGTGTAACGGCTACCTCGGCCAGCCTGACCTGGCTACCTAGCAACAGTAACTACGTGCACATTGTGTCTTTGAATGACGAAGAGTGTGAGCTGGTAAAGGCGGGATGCTATTCACTGTGCCTCAGTAACCTCACACCCAACCTGAATTACAGCGTTAAAGTGGAGGCCAGGCCGCACCGCACAGCCTGGGAACTACCGCCGGAGTGCCGAGAACGCAAAACCGCAGTGACCTCTTTCACAACCCTGACTGCAGGTGAGAAGCAAAGATGAGACCAGAAACAAGTGTATAGGGGCTTTCGCACCGGGTAGTTCTAGGAACTTAGTTATAAGCACTAGCCCCCTGGGTGGTTATCCGAGAACTAATGGTTCCCTTAGGAACGTTTTCCTGGTTGCATTCGCACCGCCATTAGGAACTCTGAAGTAATGTAAGCCGCGCTTGTTGTTGGGACTTTTATTTTGACGGTGCTCCGGACTTTTATTTTGAACGTCAGCCAGAGCCTGAGGACACAGTGCTGGCATTATCCATGTTCATTAGTTTATGATCTGTCTAACAGTCCTGTCTAATACGTTATACATTCACATGCGTTTGGCCAATCAGCGCACACTAACGTCCCTGATAGTTCCTATAGTGCTGGTTTAGACCCTACTCTGAAGTAGGAGCTAAATGAGTTCTATAAGATAAACTGTAGTTAAATTCTGCATGAAACAGAAGTTATGGTTGAAATAGTTGATAATATAATAAAAAATAAATACTTCCCTATTGTGACATATATCCAAGTGAAACAGCTATTCAAACAAGAAAAAATGTGGGGCGGGGCTTGATTTTGTCTATTGGGAATTGATTGGATGGTTGTGGTTTGCTATTGGTGGATCTCATGTGAGTGACAGGTTGTCCCGCCCTCGCCATCAGAGAAGAGAAGAGAAGAGATGTCGCTGCAAAAGGGAGGGAAGTTAGTTTGCAATGCACAATTTAAAACGATTATAAATGACAATTTTTAAATCATTTATAATAATAAACACTGCAGTATTGCATTAAAATACAAGAATTTCATGGTGACTTCATATTCACAAATAATTCTTATTCACAGGAGCAAATTTGGCAGTACTTTATTTTACAGTCCAGTTCCCCATGTACATACTATGTAGTATGTGTTTGACCCTGAACCTAACCCTAACCCATGTAGTTGCCTTATATTAACCAGTGCTTTTTTTGGTAAGTGGCACGTAATTGAGCTTATGTGTATGCGCTTGTTAGAATTCAAGCAGCATAGTAGACGTCAAGACTTATATGCTATATGTTAAGCGGTGGTTATTGGCATTTTGGTTGACTGCCTACTTTACTAGTATATGAAGTATATGGAATGCTTCTACTGTAGCTATTTTGATGCATTTCAGAATATATCAGGATGTAATTCATAATATAAACGGCATAATGCATTGGCATAAACTAAAGAGTTTAAAAAATAAGAGTGGTTGGAGATTAGATTGGATTAGCTAAAAGAAAAAAAGAAAAAATTTTCATTGGAATAGCATTCACTGATGAAATGCTCACAATAAGACCGGGAACAACATGTATTAAGAAAGAGTCAATTTTTAGTTTTAGTTAACTTCAACATTTCTAGGTTTGAACTTTGACCCTTTGCTTTGTCCCCTAGGTCCTCCTGATGCTCCTCTGGATGTGCAGTTGGAGCAGGGCCCGTCTCCGGGAATAGCTCAGATCAGCTGGCTGCCTGTTACTATAGATGCTGCCGGGACGTCCAATGGTGTCCGAGTCACTGGCTACACCATCTATGCTGACAAGAAGAAGGTGAATGACTGTTACCAATTTGCATAATCTTAACAAAATAACAAAGAGAATCTTTAAGTGCTCATCATATATGTTCCTTCTTCAATAGTTTAAAGTCCTCCTTAAAATGGCAGTGAACAGTCTCAAAAACGCGGTTTGAAATCGCTGGTGTTTCTGACGTCACAAACTACCTTGTAACCAATCAGGTCAATGAGTGATCGTCAACGATCGATCTCTGAGCTACTGTGAGTGAGTGGAGGCGGGACTCATTTGCATATTCATAGAACTGCGCATACTAAATGAGGCAGGGGTGTAGAGTTATATTCAAGCTATTTTAAGGCATGAAAAAAAAAATTTCAAGGAAAAACCGCTTAAATATGTAATTTTGGTGATCAAAGATGAGTTTTTAGGGATAAAATTATTGACTACAGGAGGCCTTTAATAGTGTGCACTTCATAAATGTCCAGAGTAAGCAGAGCTTAAATCTTGATGTTACTCAAATTTAAATTCACAAATGAATTTCCATTATTTCAGAGTGTTCATCGTGACTTAACTATTGCTTCTGTCTTCAGGTATTAGAGGTGTCGTCGCCCACAGCAGGCAGCGTTCTGATTGGTCCATCTCAGATCCAGACGTTACAGGCGGCCCATGAGCTCACTGTCCGAACCATGTCAGCTTTTGGCGAGTCGGTGGACTCATTGTCGGTGAATGTGCCCGCCAAATTGCCTGCCATCATGTCCGGTGCCTCATTGCCTCAATGCCAGTCTTTGCCAGCTACCGCCAGTGTCCTCATGGCCAGTGCCAATCCAGACCCTGCTGTTTGTGCCACATCTCTCTCTGCTGCCAAAATGCCCATTCTGCCACACGCTGCTACACTAGACGAGCACACCATTGGTCCTGTTCGGGGAGTCTATGTCAACACGCCCAAAGCAGTCACTTGTGAGGTGCCTCCTTCTCCTGCGTCCTATGCAGAAGCCTGGGCAAACCCAACATCAACTGCAGCGCTGACGACTACAATGGCAGCACAAGAAGCACTGTCACTATGTGCCTCGCGTACTAACTCAACGGTGGGTCTCAACTAAATTTCTGCTTGTCTACAGTTTTAGTCACTGCTCTGTGCAAGTAGTCATTTAGCAAACTCTTTTAGAGCCTAAATTTTTTTTGTAAACTTATGCGTTTATTTATCCTGTGGGACACAAAAAAAAGTATGTGTATGTATGCTGTTGAGATCTAAAAATGACAAAAAAGCAACACCAAATTTATCATAAAAGTAAACAGTAGTGTTGCATAATGAACAGACCATTTTTCACTGTAACTCTGTGGCGTCTCCTCATGCCCTATTTATAAATAGTCAAACTCGAAAGAGGTTTGAGAACTACAGAGGAAGTAAGACTTAAGTTTTATAAACCATGTAAAATAATGCCCTCAGTTAATTTTGTTGTTTGTAAAATAGCCAGGACATACCACTTTTTTCAGATCTGATTTTTGGTTAAGACCAGTAATCTTTTGAAACCCTGCTCTAAGCTTTAGCCACTGCATTTGGTCCTACTCGACCCACTTCTATTTCGATTTGAATGGGTCTCTCTGGCATGGGAGGCATGCACGCTAAAGACCACAGCCTTTAGTGTCAGTCGCAAGCACACCTCTGGAGGCCTCTTTAGTTTTACACTCACAAGCACACCTCTAGAGGCCTCTTTAGTTTTACACTCACAGCTCTTACTAGCTTGCCTCCATTACACTAACCCCTCTAAACCTTACTCCCATCCGGGTCACGGCACCAAATGTAACCGGTTCCACTCGACCCGCTCCGATCGGGATTTGAACTGGCGTTGCAGCATAGGCTCGCAAACAAAGACGCTAAAGGACCGCAGCCTCTAGAGTCAATCGCTAGCATGCCTTTTGAGGCCAGGGGAGTGACTTTTACACACACTGCTCTTACTAGCTTGCCTCTGTTGCACTCACTCTCATACAGGTCACGGCACCAAATGTAACTGGTCCTACTCAACGCGCTCGCCTCCATTACACATTAACCCAATTTCATGTAGAGTATAATGTAGAACTGTTTCAGTTTATATATATTGTCTGTGTGCAGAGATATTGGATGTAAAGTTTCTCTTTAGGGTTGGGAATGAGTATTTTATCTGTTTGAGTAGTAAAAGTGTTATCCATCAACAGGTGAGTGTATCTGCACCCATGGTCACACCTGCACCTGTGGTCATGCCTGTGCCTGTTGCCACACCAACATCCATGGCTGTATCTGCTCCCTTGAACACACCAGTACACATGCCAGTGTCCATGACAGTGCCAGGTCCTGTGGTTGTGCCAGCACCTGCCACCATGCCTGTGCCCATTCCTGTACCTGTTGGTGTACCTGCATCAGTGCAAGTGCAGTCCAGTGTGGCCCCTACAGCGCTTAACCCCAGCAGAGAGACAGACAGCCCAGGAGTCCAACGTCCTGTTGCCTCCCTCTCCGAATTCCTGGAGGACCCCCGTGCCAAACTTCATACACCGCCACCAATTTACACATCCCCCAAAGTTAACATCCCAGGAAAGGACCCTCTTAATATCCCGGATACGCACCCACTGAGGCCTCCCAATCCATCGCCTTTTGAGTCAGAGCCTGAGGAGGACAGGGAAAACACCAGGCTTGTGTCCATGGAGGAGTTCCTGCAGCCTGTACCTCAACCTCGTATGAAGGTCAGTTTCCAAACCAAATCAGGAGACCATATGTGTACCTGTTCAATTAAGATAATTTTATACTGCACTCTTTTTGAATATCTTTCTTTCAGGGCTAATCTTGATATACAAATTTATTCCATCAGAGAAACACCTTTTGATGCATGAACTGTGTGTCTTGTTACTCTTATGTGTTACTCTATGTGTTGTGCTAGTTCACTGGTGTCCAGATCTGCTCCTGGAGGGCCACTGCCCTGCAAAGTTTAGCTCCAACCCCAATTAAACACACCTGAAACGGCTTATCAAGGTCTTTGGAATTACTTGAAACTTCCGGACAGGTGTGTTGGAGCAAGTTGGAATTAAACTCTGCATGAAGGTGGCCCTCCTGGAATGAACACCCCTGACTTAGAGTCTCAGAAACCTGTTGAAATTGTTGTATCTTTTGTACTCTATCAGGTATATGCTGGTGGTCTTTTAGACCCTCCCCCAGACTATCATGGGGAGAGCAGTCGGTCTGATCTGTCAGACATACTGGAGGAAGAGGAGGAAGATCTGTACTCTGAGACTATCACTGACGTCCCCTCCAGAGGTTACGGTACAGCTCATACGGGAAGGGTATGTACATGCACATGAACACGTAGTATTCCTCAGTGAACCTTTGGACAAAATGTTGAGTCCTTCTGCAACGTGGCAAGTTCTGATTGGCTGTAATTGTGCCGTGTGATACAGCATTTTTACTTTTGGTGTGGACAGGCAGATTACTCAAGTAGAAACTTTTTAGGATACAAAGTTAGCCATACTTTTATGTTCTTTCTGTTTTTATATTTCCTCTGTTGCATTTTAATTTTCTTGTTTCTTTTTCTTGTTTTCTTCTATTTTCAACTTTTGACACCAAACAAAACCAACCTTTGTCCTCATCTGCATGTTTTCAATCTATCGCCTTGTCCTTTCCTATTTCTAAAACAACCCCAGTGTGAAATGTGGGAAACTGATAGTGATGAAGAAATTTTGGAGAGGATTATAAAGCTCCCCCCTCAGGTCTACCACAACAAACATCTCTTCAGCATCCCAGAAGTCACGGAAGAGGAAGACAACACCGAATCAGAACCCTATACTAGACGTTCCCCAGGCCGGACTGATTCAGGCAAGGGCCACCAGAGTGGACGCGAGGGTCGCCGACATTCTCCCTTCCACCAAAATCATGGACATAAAACTGAATCTGAATCGCCCGTAGTGAGGTACAAAGGGACAGCACCAGTCAGGACTAGACCCAGAGTGCACTATGCTGACACAGTGGACACCATCAACTATCAGGATGAAGAGGAGGAGGTGGAGTTGGACTCTGATAGTAGCCTGTACGCTGGGCCTAGTTCTGGAAGTGTGGGTGTGCGCCGCACACCACACAAAGGACATGGCGATCGACTCAGGAGAGAGGCCTTACTCCGTAGCCAGCTGTCTTCAGATCTCTCTGGCATTTTGGCATCTTCAGGAACAGGGCAGGGACCGTATTTAGTTAGCAAGACCGTACACCGTGTGAAGTCGCCCACTGGACCCTCGACAGAGATTGACGTAGAGTATGGAACTGATAATGATGAGGAGCAACAGCTGTTTGACCCTGGAGAAGTGGTGTTAGACCAGATGAGCTCTGAGTGGTGGGTGGAGGGTGGTAATAATGAGTACCACAACCTGCCCCTGACATGCAGATCCCAGCCAGAGCTGCCCCCAAGCAACCGCTCATGGGTGGGTTGTCCTCTGTCCATCTGTCTCCTGCTGTATCTTGAGACGCTCTCTTTGAGAAACCTGCCCATCCCTTTAGGAGATGGCTGAAACCTTTTGCGTCCTAAAAGCGAAGATGAGCGCTGGTTTGCACCCACATCATTTGCTATTCTTATCAGTTCCCTGTAGCTTAACTTTTCCAACTTGCAGTATCATAGTTGGAGGGCTTAGAATGTGTTCTTGAATTTAGCAATGACAATCTTAAGAAATTGAGCAATTCTGGTTCTAGTTCCACTTAATGATTTCATTAAGTTTCCTTTTAGTAATTTTGAGAAAAAGTGGACAGTATTATTGCATTCACTACCTTAGCACCTCTGATATGTGTATTGCATGTTAAGTTGTTAAGGAAGAATGCAGGAAGGAAGTTGTTAAGGAAGAACGTTACAGAACTGTTAATGTAACTGAAAGTCTGAACGAAACCAAACGTCCGTTCTGAATAAGACGTGGTTCTCGATTCCAAACTCTACATGGAGTTAGCATTTCAAATGCATTCATTTACCACATATGATGTTAAGTGGTTATTGTGCTACATGGGATTCCACCAAGTACACAGTGACTCCCCAACACTAATTTTACTGTGGATGCAAAAGGTTTAAGCCTGTACATCTTGTTCCTTGCGTTTGGTTGTGTACCCTACACCCTTTGTCCCAGTCTCTAGTCAAGGTATCCTCATATTTGTAGATGTGTAGCTGACAGCACTGCTCTATGTATTTGTCCTACATCTTACTGTACTCTTTCCAGTGTTTAGTCAGAATGTTGCTATGCTAAGGCCTTGGCTTTCCATTACCGCTCAACAGGTTTACTTGCTCTAGTGCATCTCCTTTCCTTGATATTAATGGGATGCTTCTTGCCCCACATGTTGTCAAGATTGTCCAGAGACTGCTTAAGCGGTTAAAGCAAAGACTGGACAATATAGATGTGCCGTGTGAAACTGTATGTTGTACCTGCTAAAGGGATCTCCTTGTTGTTCTTATAATTCCTCTGTGTTGTTATGAAGAACAACCTTAAGTGCTGCTGCTTTTTATCTGGAATCAAATGTTGCTTAAACAATAGTTTTTACGTGTCAGTGTGTGTGTGTTTCAGGGCTCCAGGCTAATTGCTGATTCAACAAAAACGTTTGCATCACTTGCATCAATCTACAGTCTTTGCCATTAGGCATAGACACCAAATATTCATAGACACACTTCATATTGTGAAATTATGTGGCTTCTTTAAATACTCTAGAAAGGTGCTCAAACACAGATACAAATACTTGGCCAATGCAATCGCAGTCAGTTGTAAATAGCTAGATAGTTTGAAGCTAGAATAGTTTTGTAGACAATGTTTCAGATCTTTTGGTTAGCAGGTAGTAAGCTAAGTAAATTTCACACTGGAACACGGACTACTGCAGTTGTTCCAAATGCAAGCTTGGCAATTCATATATTTTGGACTGTTATTTGCCAAGTAAAAAGTATAACTTGGCCCCTTTATTAGCAGCAAGTTGCTCACAAGTGATTGTTCTAGTCTGGAGCCCCTAGTGTTCATATGTGGTATTACATGCAGTTTGTGTGATGGTGCTGTCATCCCACTGTGATGTTAGTCAGTGATTGTTTCCCACCATTGTCATCATCTAACTAACTGTTTGTTTCTATTACATTAGGAGGCAGCTGGAAGAGAAGATCCAGGTGCGACGTGGTGCGATGTCACTCAAAAATCAGCACGCTCTGAAATTAGACTGCATAGAGGTGAGACTCTCTCACTTCCCTCTCTCTCACTATAGAAGCAGATTAACTCTAGACAGCTTGTCATGACACAGGAGGAATTGACAACTATGAAAATAGCTTCCGGGATAATACCTGACCACTGTCTACTGCATACAGCTCTCGTTTAGATCACATCCATCTCAGACTCTTCCCAACCCACCCAGCTTTAGACTGCCCTTCTTCTCCAAATGTACTTTCAACCACACCCACATGTGTGTCAGCCCAATCTAAATTGGGACGACTTTTGTTCCTAGATAAAACTAATAAGTATTGTTTTCTTGGATTGATTTATTGCTCATTCGTAGGGTTATTGATTTGATTAAACCTAAACCTAGGCACATAAATTGCCTAGGAACTCGCTTGTTGAGATGATCAGATGCACATTTTATTTGATTTAAAACCCACAAATTTGCATTGGTGGAGAGTCAAGCCATGTCTAGTGACCATAATAGCATAGAGATTTTGACGTGGACAACTAATATACACTTTTACTATATTTTACAACATTTTTACTACATTTTTTTATCTGTTTCCTTTGACGACATCCCCAAAAGGAGGTTTTCCCAAAGGTAGCTAAGTTTTTTTCTGGATATTTGCCCTCAAATGTGACAGAGGTTGTGGAATGACCTCTTTTCTTTGCCCTGCCCTTGATTGTTGCTACAGATGGTCTTGATCCTCACTAATGAGATGAGCACATCTCACTGCTGGAGCTTAACACGAACACGACAGACACCCATTACCACCACTGATCATGCATCTCTGTTTTACACTGTATTCCTTACCCCGCCCCCTTCCAACTCAACGATCCTAATGAATTCAGGGTGCTGACCCTCGACCTCTTGACCTTGAGTCCGGCTGTCAGACTCCAAAGTACAGAGCAGCAGTTTTATTTTGCATACATGTCCAATATATAGGGGGGGGATTTGTGTTTGCTTTACATTTATTTACAGTTTGCATTTTCATTTATTTATTTAGTAGACACTTGGGTGACTTAAATTAAGACATTTTTTTTCTACAGTCTCCTACAGTTGAATCAATTCATGTAGTAATCGATCGATTGGCACAATTGAATCTGAGCTGCCTATCAATATCAGTAAGAACCTTATTAAAAATTGAGCACCAATAATGATGGAGCATATTCGAATGATTTCTGAAGGATAATGTTACACTGAAGATTGGAGTAATGATGCTGAAAATTCAGCTTTGATCACAGGAATAAATTGCATTACGTAGAAAACAGTTCTGTATTAATATTTCTGAATTGTACTGTTTTTAATGTGTTTTTCATTACATAAATGCAGCCTTGGTGAGCCTAAGAAAAATATTTCAAAAACATTACAAAAACTCAATTACTCCCAACTTTTGACCAGTCATGTAGTTTTAATCTGTTCCATAAGAACATTATTCGAAATCACAAAGTTTGTTGGTATCTGAATAGACATTGGTGTGTCTTTCTCTCTTCCTGTCGCTCTCACTCTGTGTCACTCATGTGCGCACGTTTCTCTAGCGGCTCATGGCGGCTTAGGATCAGGAGGTTTTAGTATGATTACCTCACTTAAGGACACGCCTGGGCCGCACCATTCTTTCTTTTCAGGCGGGGGAGACAACGCACATTAGTTCACTGGCTTTAATGTTTGGAATGCATCAAGGAAAATGGGAAAATTGTCTAAAATAATTTGTTTTATTGTAATGTTGTAACGAAACTTTGCACAGCTTCCCAAAAAATGTTAATATGCATGACATCCAGATCAACCACCAATGTGTTTGCTGCATATAAATGTTACAGGTGTGTTTGTGTGTACTCTTTGGTGTTGCAGAGCCCAGACCATGTGGAGAAAATGAGGTCAGAATCTTTGTTGCCCTCTTCCCATATGAACCTGCAGTCATGTCACCCAATCCTGATGCTGTTGAAGAGGAACTTCCCTTTAAAGAGGGACAGATTATCAAGGTTTGACTTAGTTGCATTTCATTTTGTGATTTTCACACATGTATTAGTCTTTAATAGTAAAGATAGGGGATATGATCGTACAATCATCCACATTGGCCACAATTATTGGCACCCTTGGTAAATATAAACAAAGAAAACTGAAAATAGATCTGCATTGTTAATCCTATTGACCTTTTATTAAAAAACTCGCAAAAATCTAAACTTCCATTGAAGTAAATCAATGAAAAAAGGGGGAAATCTCATTATGAAATATATGTTTTTCTCTAATGAACATTGGCCACAAGTAATGGCACCCTTTTATTCAATACTTTTTACCTGATGAGTTTGGAGATCAGAGATGATTCCTCTATAGAGAATCTCTCCAAATCCTGCAATTCCCAAGTCCATGTTGATATACTCTTCGGTTTTCTATAGGGTTCAGGTTTGGGGACTGTTGTGTTGATTTTGACGTTTGTTTTGGATCATTGTCCTGATGGAAGAGCCAACCATGGCCCATTATAAGATTTCTATAAGGCAAACCTGTCTATATGAGCCTTCAAAATGTGTCTCCAGCGTGACCCGCGCAGAAACTTGTTCACAGCAAAAACATGCCACTGTTCAAAGCTCATTGCAGTGTCTCTTCTCTTCAGGTTTACGGGGACAAAGATGCAGATGGTTTCTACCGAGGCGAGTCGGGTGGTCGTCGTGGCTTTGTCCCGTGTAATATGGTTTCAGAGATCCAGGTTGATGATGAGGAGACCAGAGACCAGCTCTTGATGCAGGGCTTCCTCACCACAGAGGCATCTATGGAAAAGATAGGTGTGTTTATCATTGCACGTGTCAGACTCGTACATCTACACCTCGATCTGTGTTTTTACTCCAACATATCATGTTACCAGTCAGATTTGAGCCCAGCAAACTCTTCTTGTATGATAGCTTTGTACTCCAGTGAGTGGCCTACCTAGACAGCATTGAAGGCATCACAGGTACAAAGGCTTGAAATGTTTGAAATGATACTTTTGAAATAGATACTTTCATAATTAGATAGGAAATTGATACATACAGTGCTGGTCAGAATTATTTGCCCCCTTGGTAAATATGATCAACGATGGCTGTAAAAAATAAATCTGCATTGTTAATCCTTTTGATATTTTATACAAATTTTAAAAAAGCAAAAATCGTACCTTTCATTGAAGTAAAAGAATTGAAAGTGGGGGGGAAATCACGTTAAGAAATATTTTTTTTCACCAAAACACGTTGGGAACAATTATTTTCCCCCTTTTGTTATATACTTATTTGTTTTAATGCACTATTGAATTCATTAAACATGTTTATATCATCCAAAAATTTACTATTTCACCCAATATTTGTGTGTTCAATGAGCTTTCTGTTCTTATTTGATTACTGAGCATATGCTAACTTCAAACTCTCTTGAAGCATTAAAAAGCAGTCTAGATTCTGCTTCTGTCTTCACGACGGGATCTTAAAGTGCTGTCTAGGTAGACAACTGACTAGGTTTTGGAGCAGAGCTTGTAGTCTGACTGACATTTATTGAAGGTCATATTTTGAGCATGGTTCTAAAATAAAAATAAATCTCTTAACCCCCTATAATCGTCCAAAGAAAAAGCCACAATCCAGCTACAGCTGACATTTTAGCACAGCTAGAATTACATTTTTAGACACAAGCTTTTAAATAGGCTTCAAGCTAACAAGTTTGAGGAACTTGGGTTTGTAACTTAAGTTCTTAAAGTGTTAGCAGTGGAAAAGTTCTACTTTTATGTACTTCGTAACGGTGCATGCAGTATTTTTTCTCTCATTTAAGGCAAGACGCTACAGGTAAAACCATGTTTTTTTTCATGCACTGGTCAATTTTGTGATTGGTGGAAAGAAAACATCCAAAATAAAATACATATTTAAGTGTTTGTTTTATTGCACTTTATCTATTTGAGTCTGTAGATTTCAAAGGGTTGTCTTTAAAGGCTGAGTTTTTTTTTTCTTTTCTTTTTTTTTTTCATATTTACACATTTCAGAGATCTTATAAAACAAAACAATTGTAATGTTCTGTCATTAATCAACTTGGAGAAATATGGTGATATCTAATAGATAAACATTTTTACCCTTCACCTATCGTGTCTTGCCTTAACTAGTTGCACATGAAGGAATGAATTGTACTTTTTAAAAATTATGTAAAAAGTGTACATGAAAAAGTGGCCACCTTGGTGATGTCACATGATCAGCCGAATACTACTCACTTTATCTCAATCTGTTCTTAATTTAATTTGGTTCATGTTTCACAGTGTCAGTTTCATTTCAGATCACAAAGCTTTGCCATTTTTACAAAAGTGCCAAAGTACTGTCATTGTAATGTGTGTGTTTTTGTGGTCACTGTATGAGCAGTTCAAAGAGCAACAACGTGGATCGTGTCTCCCAGAATGCTTTGCTACAGTTGCGGTTCAGCCCTTTCTTTCTCACTGTGGCGGCTCATTGCTGAAGCTAATGCTTATTCTGTTGTTTAAAGAGATAGTTCACTCAAAAATGAAAATTCTGTCATCATTTACTCACCCTCATGTTGCATCACATTTGAGCTTCAGCAAGAACCAATGAGGTTCATTCTTGTGTTACGCAGAACGTTTGAGCTTCAATAACCAATGAGGTTCATTCTCGTGTTACGCAGAACGTTTGAGCTTCAATAACCAATGAGGTTCATTCTCGTGTTACGCAGAACGTTTGAGCTTCAATAACCAATGAGGTTCATTCTCGTGTTACACAGAACGTTTGAGCTTCAGTAAGAACCAATGAGGTTCATTCTCATGTTACGCAGAACGTTTGAGCTTCTGCAAGAACCAAAGAGGTTCATTCTGGTGTTACGCAGAACGTTTGAGCTTCTGCAAGAACCAATGAGGTTCATTCTGGTGTTACGCAGAACGTTTGAGCTTCAATAACCAATGAGGTTCATTCTTGTGTTACGCAGAACGTTTGAGCTTCAATAACCAATGAGGTTCATTCTTGTGTTACGCAGAACGTTTGAGCTTCAATAACCAATGAGGTTCATTCTCGTGTTACGCAGAACGTTTGAGCTTCAGTAAGAACCAATGAGGTTCATTCTGGTGTTACGCAGAACGTTTGAGCTTCCGCAAGAACCAATGAGGTTCATTCTGGTGTTAAGCAGAACGTTTGAGCTTCAGCAAGAACCAATGAGGTTCATTCTCGTGTTACGCAGAACGTTTGAGCTTCAATAACCAATGAGGTTCATTCTGGTGTTACGCAGAACGTTTGAGCTTCAATAACCAATGAGGTTCATTCTCGTGTTACGCAGAACGTTTGAGCTTCAATAACCAATGAGGTTCATTCTTGTGTTACGCAGAACGTTTGAGCTTCAATAACCAATGAGGTTCATTCTCATGTTACGCAGAACGTTTGAGCTTCAGTAAGAACCAATGAGGTTCATTCTCGTGTTACGCAGAACGTTTGAGCTTCAATAACCAATGAGGTTCATTCTTGTGTTACGCAGAACGTTTGAGCTTCAATAACCAATGAGGTTCATTCTCGTGTTACGCAGAACGTTTGAGCTTCTGCAAGAACCAATGAGGTTCATTCTGGTGTTACGCAGCACGTTTGAGCTTCAGCAAGAACCAATGAGGTTCATTCTCGTGTTACGCAGCACGTTTGAGCTTCAGCAAGAACCAATGAGGTTCATTCTTGTGTTACGCAGAACGTTTGAGCTTCAATAACCAATGAGGTTCATTCTCGTGTTACGCAGAACGTTTGAGCTTCAATAAGAACCAATGAGGTTCATTCTGGTGTTACGCAGAACGTTTGAGCTTCAGCAAGAACCAATGAGGTTCATTCTCGTGTTACGCAGAACGTTTGAGCTTCAATAACCAATGAGGTTCATTCTTGTGTTACGCAGAACTTTTGAGCTTCAATAACCAATGAGGTTCATTCTTGTGTTACGCAGAACGTTTGAGCTTCAATAACCAATGAGGTTCATTCTTGTGTTACGCAGAACGTTTGAGCTTCAATAACCAATGAGGTTCATTCTCGTGTTACGCAGAACGTTTGAGCTTCAGTAAGAACCAATGAGGTTCATTCTTGTGTTACGCAGAACGTTTGAGCTTCAATAACCAATGAGGTTCATTCTCGTGTTACGCAGAACGTTTGAGCTTCAATAAGAACCAATGAGGTTCATTCTCGTGTTACGCAGAACGTTTGAGCTTCCGCAAGAACCAATGAGGTTCATTCTGGTGTTACGCAGAACGTTTGAGCTTCAGCAAGAACCAATGAGGTTCATTCTCGTGTTACGCAGAACGTTTGAGCTTCAATAACCAATGAGGTTCATTCTTGTGTTACGCAGAACGTTTGAGCTTCAATAACCAATGAGGTTCATTCTTGTGTTACGCAGAACGTTTGAGCTTCAATAACCAATGAGGTTCATTCTCATGTTACGCAGAACGTTTGAGCTTCAGTAAGAACCAATGAGGTTCATTCTCGTGTTACGCAGAACGTTTGAGCTTCAATAACCAATGAGGTTCATTCTTGTGTTACGCAGAACGTTTGAGCTTCAATAACCAATGAGGTTCATTCTCGTGTTACGCAGAACGTTTGAGCTTCTGCAAGAACCAATGAGGTTCATTCTGGTGTTACGCAGCACGTTTGAGCTTCAGCAAGAACCAATGGCTTCATTCTCGTGTTACGCAGCACGTTTGAGCTTCAGCAAGAACCAATGAGGTTCATTCTCGTGTTACGCAGCACTATTGAGCTTCAAGAACCAATGAGGTTCATTCTCGTGTTACGCAGCACTATTGAGCTTCAAGAACCAATGAGGTTCATTCTGGTGTTACGCAGCACTATTGAGCTTCAAGAACCAATGAGGTTCATTCTCGTGTTACGCAGCACTATTGAGCTTCAAGAACCAATGAGGTTCATTCTCGTGTTACGCAGCACTATTGAGCTTCAAGAACCAATGAGGTTCATTCTCGTGTTACGCAGCACGTTTGAGCTTCAGCAAGAACCAATGAGGTTCATTCTAGTGTTACGCAGCACATTTGAGCTTCAGCAAGAGGTTTGTTCTCACGTGTCAAACTGGTCGGTTGAGCTTCTGTTTATGTTCGCTAATCAATGTTTGCATGTGAATAAAAGCCTAAATTCAATCTTTTCATCATATAAAGCGAACGAGTCTCTTCAGAAAATTTGGACTAAACCGCTCAATTCATATGGATTTTTTTTTTTTTTGATCTCTTCATCAACTTTTTGAAGAGTCAAAGTGGTAGTTGTGATGGAGGGACGTTTTTCGAAGATGAACGACAGACTTGCGTGTTCAGAACGACATGAGGGCGAATAAAAGATGACAGATTCTTTCATTTTCGGGTGAAGTAAGCCTTTACTCTCTCATTTTCAGCTTGGTTCAGGTTTTGCTTTTCCTTTGGCTTCTCATTCATTCTTGTCTGCCTACTTGTCTTTTTTTCCCTCGTATCCTGTTTAAATTTCATAAAGACGCCCGCTTACATGCACCGCTTCCACGCCGCACCGCTGCACCGCCGAAACCTAGACGCTCCAAGAAAGGTGTGTGTCAGCGCTCGTGTCTCCTCCTTCTCCTCCTCCCACATTTCACCTGCGTTTGGTTTGCTGAATTTCCAGCTTTCTGCTTCTGCATCAGGAACCCTGACCAAAGGGGGATACGGGCATTAGATATTCTTAGTGTTTTATTTTTTCAGCATGAAATCAAAACTAACCTTTTAGTTATTTAAATAAATATTCCAAATAAATATTCCTGGTTTTACTCTGCATGATTCAATGCATGTTATTGTAATGAAAACAATGCGTCAAAATGCTATAACTTTTGTGCTGATGTATGCAAGGCCGTGCAGACAGAGAAAAACAATATTAACCAATATGGCATTCCATTATAAGTGCATTAATTGGACCTGCTATTTTTCTTCTGCCTCTTCTTCTTTTCTTTTCTTTCTTTTTTTTTTTTTTGTTGTTGAAAAAATAAGCTTAAAAATATTATAAATATAATATAAATAAATATAACATTTGACATTCTTTTTGTAGAAAAATAATGCAAAAAAGTAGAATGTAATAATAATAATAATAATAATAATATTAAAAATATTTGTCGTAATTGACATTTTTGTTTAAAAAAAATTTAGCTGCAAATTGAAAATATAAAATAAGAACAACAATATATAAATTAATAATATATAATAAAATATATGTTGTTGTAATTGACATTATGCTACAAATGCTGTCTTTTTTATAGTAAAAAAGAAGCTAAAAATAAATAAATAAACATATAATAACAATGCATATTATAAACAAAATTATCATATATAATATAAAATATAACTATTATTTTTTTGTGGTAATTGACAATGCCATAAATGTTGTCAAACTTAACTTGTATTGCACCTGGGATAATTACTTTAAACTTGTACTTTCTAATGCTTGGACTCTCAACCCCCTTTGGTCAACTCACCATCTCTCACTGAAGCGTGTGTGTGTGTGTGTGTGTGTGTGTGTGTGTGTGTGTGTGTGTTTGTGGCTCATGATTGCTGCACTCATAAGCTCAATCATTTTATTTGGTTTTGTTTAGTTTGATTAGTCATGTTCCCCATAATTCCAAGTGTCAATCAAGGTCAGGCAGCCAATCAGATGGTGTCTAACCCTTCCCTCCTCCCTCACTTCTGTCCTTCTCCAGTTGAGTCTTCTGCGGTGTGGGAGGACACGTCTGCTATAGACTCCTCCAGTCAAGGTTTGAAATCCTTCAGTCCCGTCCTGTTTCTCTCTCCCGTCATGTTTTCCTCCTCGGATGTTTTCCAGCCGCATGTGTGTGACAGTTTAATTGCATATTAACGTGCTCTCGGATGATGCAGCGCTGCATGCTTTCACCATGAAGATGTGTCCTCATCTCTGTTCTAACCACTAATTATCTTTCAGTCTCGCGTTTGACAGTTGTGCTTGTTTGCATCATGGTTGATTTTTGTTGACCTGCATGTGTTTTCTGTCATAAGTGCCTTTTTCTTCTGTTCTGTCTTTTTATAAAGCAGTAGATATCAGAAGATTTGCAAAGTTAGAAATATATATATTAATGCTGGGCAACGATTAATCGCATCCAAAATAGAAGTTTGTGTTTACATAATATATGTATGTGTACTGTGTATAATTATTTTGCATATATAAATACACATACATGCATTTATACATTTAAGAATAATGTGTTATTTATATATAAAATATTTATATTAAATTATGTATAAATATATATACATGCAAATATTTCTTAAAATACATGCTTTTTTGTTTTTGTTTACATTGTTTACATGCATGTGTGTGTATTTATATATACAAAATAATTATACACAGTACACACACATATATTATGTAAACATAAACTTCTATTTTGGATGCGATTAATCACAAAGTTTTCATATCAGTTTAAAGTTTATGGCATTATCAGAAATGCACTTTTTAAATAATGGGCAATTTGGGCAGATTTTTCAACCCATGCAATTACAGTGTAACTAATATTTCAATTAAATCAGTTCATTGAAATTCTCAATTCGAGCAAATATGGCTATTAATAATAAACCTGAAGTTACTATTTCAATAATGCCCAAAAAAACATAGCATAAACTGTTAGAATATATCTGAAAAATAACATTTAATGCAAATAAACATACAAGTTCACCAGAGACCACTGTGATTGATTCACTTATTGACTTGGGCTGCATTTCGCAGAAGTGAATCAAAGAGGGTCCAGCTTAATCTCCGATCATTGAGATGTGGTTTGATTGACTTGCAGACCTGAGCCGCTCAGCCGCCCCAATGGGAAGCTCGAGACCCCGCAGGATGGTGGCCATCTTTGATTACGACCCGAGAGAGAGTTCCCCTAATGCAGACATAGAGGTGATATCATTACTATTTATAATATTAGTAACAAGAGTCTGCGCTGACTGTGTGTGTCTAACGTTTACTCTCATCTCAACAACTCCAGGCTGAGCTGATCTTCAGTGCGGGCGACGTCATCTATGTGCTCGGTGACATGGACGATGATGGCTTCTACTATGTGAGTTTCTTCTTTTAAGTATATCCATAGCATCGCCCTGCTTCACATTTGCTGAAGGAAATCCAATACTTGTTTCTTTCTAAGTTTGTGGTGCTGATTCCAAAAATAGTGCCTTACTCTCAAAATATGAGCATTTTTACTTTCGACTACTATTTGTAAGGTGAAGAAGTCTTGTATTATCCCTTAATCACCAGAAAAACTGCAACAAAGTCATGATTTTATCTTCCTCTGAGCCAGTTTACGGTTATCTGTTCAATTCTCAGCCGGGTTTTGCATGAATGACCTTATTTTCACATGTGTGACCTGATTTCAAGGTTAGAATTATGGCCAGTCACAGAACAAAATGCAAACAGCAACACATTTTGTGAATAATAGCTGGTTACACTTTATTTCGATGTTCCCCTTTAGACATTGTAAGTGACGTTGCATCTGCATGTCTATTAACTCAAAGAAAGAAGAGCAGACAGGGCACAATGGAGATATCAGAGAAGGATTTCTATGAAGTAAATGCATTTAATTAACAGAATAGGATGTTTTAAGTGAACATAAACAGTTGAGATAGAAAATGTGTGTGTAACAGTATGTTGGATTCGTGCAGCTCTTAGGCCGTGTGTCCACCAAAGCACTTTTAGCCAGCCGAAAACACCTAGCTATGGGCAATTGAGAGAGTTATGGCAGCGCTGCATTTTTTTTTTTTCCAGTTGAGACGCTTTGCTTGTTATGATACAGAATGTCCGCGAAAGTGTTACTAGTATCTCATTTCACACATATTTTGTTTCTGTGTTGATTCTATATTAAAATGTCGATACAATGTAACGTATTTTCTCTGGCTCTTGTTTTAAATTATATTGTTCCGTGATTATGCTTGTTGTTGTCGTCTGTTGACGTTGTACAAGCAGAATGTGGCGGTTGGTCGGTGTGGTATTAGTCCCGCCCCTCCTCCACTGTGATTGGACGGCTGGGTAAAAAGTGACAGTGATGAGCGCTGCGTTTTACCCGATGTTGAACATTCTTCAACTCTCGCCGACTGGTAAAAAACGCGAACGCTCAGCTTATGGCGTTTTAAAAACACAGCGTTCCCATTGAAAACAACTGGAAAACTTTGGTGGACACACGGCCTTAAAGTAACAGCAGGCTGGCTTAGTGTGTTTGCTGTGGCACATATTGATAGGGAATGAATGAAGAATGAATAGTAAAATGTAGTTTCTTGCTGTCATGTGGGGTAGATGAAGAGAGAACGTAATCGGGAATGCCGTACCAAAATGACTTGTGCTTTTCACACGTCTCTGTCTTCAAGTCCAAGTCAAGTCTCGAGTCACTTGTTCACGAGTCCAAGTCAAGTCGCATGTCTTTTTTTTTTTTTTTTTTAACTTAAGTGCGACTCGAGTCCAAATCAAAGACTCTGGTTTCCATCTCTGGTGAACAGGACCTTTTCAAAAACACTGGTAAATTGGTGCTGGCAAATTACCAGTAAGCGAAGTTATAACATTACTAGTTAAATAACCGGTATGATGCTGTCAAGTCAAGTCAGCTTTATTTATATAGCGATTATTACAACACGGAGTGTTTCAAAGCAGCTTTACAGAGATAACAGGAAAATAATGCAACAAACTTTGTTTCCAGAAGAAAATAGCGTCACAGTCCAGCTTAAGTGAGTTCAGTGATGGTTAATTTTTGTTGTAAAAAAGTTATTAATTTAGTTCATTTATATATATATATATATAGCCGCTCTGGAGAAAACAGTGATGTCATCGTCCAGCTCAGTTCAGTTCTCATATACTGGTGTCAATGCAGGATTATTAAATGCTGTGTGTGAACCAGGGCTTGACATTAACACCTGTCAAAAGCGTGTGTGTGTTTCGTCAGTGGCGTGTAACGCAGTCACTCCTACTTGCCACTTTGGCCGGTTGAATTCATATATTATAAACACATTTTTCAATTGTAGACTTTTAAAAAAGCATCTGAAATAATAAACTAAGTGTAATGTAGTGTCGTCAAAAATATAAATTTTTCGATACATATCGACTCTGAAACGCTTCCAATACTCATTTCCCGGAATAGATCCACAATATCAGCTGCTCTCTCTCTCTCTCTCTCTCTCTCTCTCATCTCTCCGACAGCGAGAGACACACAGACCCGCCTCCACTCACTCACTTGTTTCATTTGCTCCGGATGAATATTGTTGCTGTTACAGGGCTTGATTTTCAGTGTGGGATTGTGCATATTGCACATAATTTGACTCATTCCCTCAGATTTTGAGCTCACACCGAAAGTGCACGAACATAAAGCTGTCTCTCAGAACTAAACTCAGATCTTTTTCACTGCTTATTGCACTTACACAGTCAAATACATACAAAATAATGTCCAAATGCCGTTCTTGGTGAATATTCACGTAAACACAGTTATGTTTTAAGTGAATATAAACAGCTGAGAAAGAAAACACATGTGTAACAGTATAATGGATCAGTGTGTCAGGTCTTAAAGTGACAGTAGCCTAATAAACCTGCTGACAAAATGTTAAAAATATCTATATGGCAGTTTTTCCCTGTGGTTTATGGTCTAAATTGTGGCCAGTGAAAATGCTGAGTGTCTGGTAGCTGTGGCGCTGCAGTTATTGGCTGCTAAAGCAATTGCAGTGTTAGTAACTGTTGTTTTTAAGAGCACAACTGTGTTCAGTGTGATCATCGCCTTACGCCTGTCACTCAGAAGGAAAGACAATTGTAACTGAAATGAAACATCCATGTGGAAGAAGAAAACGGCTCAGCGTTTAAGGCTCATTTCTGATGACTGACATCACAGAGTTTCCTGATATTTTGTTACTGATGTGTGAATAATGTCTTACCGGTAAAAACACTTGTATGAACAACACATATGTGTATTTACTGGAAAGGTTGTGTTCTGGTAATCTTACCGTAATCCTGCTGTGTGAAAGGGGATATCGACTGCTTTTGTTATTATAAAGCGGATATATGTAATTTGAAGCGACTTCATTATTCATTCATTTTGTGAAGAAAATAAATGTACGTCATGGAAAGTATTGATATTTTTGAACTCAGCATTATTAAATTAGGCCCTATTTTGGAGAAAAAAAAATTTTTCAATCATGTAGGCGACGATTTTACACAGTGAGCTCTCTTAAAGACATGTTTAATAAGATCCCACCAGAACAAGTTTTCACATTTTCATCACACAAATATTTAAAACATATATTTTATTTATTTATTTTGTTTATTTATTTTACATTTTTACAATTTATTATTTATTTTAATTAAATTTTTTGTTAAAATGTTTTCTTTCTATTAATTTTATTATTTTATTTCATTATTCTATTTTATTTATTATTTTAATTAAATGTTTTATTTTATTTTTTCTTTCTATTTATTTATTATTTTATTTTATTTATTTTTTTTAAATGTGAAAAAAAAAAAATTCAAGATGCAGGGCTGCGTCATAAGTAGTGTGAAAGTATTGTGTTATGATCAAGTATGATTGAATGCGTATAAGCAGAGCAGCAGTGCATGATGGGTTTTTGTTGATGTTTTCAGGGCGATCTCAACGGACACAAAGGCCTCGTTCCTTCCAACTTCCTGCAAGCTTTTCCTGATCCGGAAGAGGACGGCGTGACGGAGAGCCGTAGAGATTCACAGGTGTGTGTTCACTGCATGCTCTACCATCAGTCCTGCATGTCTTCTTCCATTCTGTTCTGTCCATCACAGCGTAACGGTCACTGATTAACAGCATTAGTTTCTCCAGATGTCTTCTGTTCTGCATGTCGTCTTATGTGTGTTTTATCTCTTTGTGTTTGTTTTATTTCTGCATGGTTTTCAGAAGCACAGGAGAGGTGTTCACTTTAAACAGTGACCGTAAGTCTTTCATAGATCTGAAACCCTCTCTAGTGTCTCCTTTCCTAAATATAGTGACTCTAAACTTCACACTGTGAACACAGATGAATGATAGCAAAGGTTTATGGGTTAGTGTGAAATCACACATTGTCTCTTTTCTTTCTGAACCCGTATGAGTGACTTTCTTCTGTGGAACACAAAAGGAGAAGTTTAACAGTGTGTTTCTAAGCTGTCGCGCTCAGAGAAAGACACTAAATAATATTATAATGTTTTATAGATCCAGTTTTGTACAATCTCAAATTATGCATTTAGAAAAAACTGCACATTGTACCATTTTTTACAGTGATATATCATTCCCAAAACTATTCTGTCAGTCAGTGGGGTCCAATTATGTGTGTTTTAGTATTATTTATATACTATCATAGCAATAAATTAAATGTTGAATAGGTGTTTTAATTTTTTGTCTTGCTTTTATCTTTTTTTTAAAACCATTTAGGGTTGATTTATTTTATTTCAGTATTAGTTTAGTTTAGTTTGATTTCCAGTTAGCAACATTTCTAATTCAGTTTTTCCTTCTATTTATTTATTTAATATGTTATTTTAGCTTTATTTTTAGTTAACAAAAATGATTCTGTAATATAACGATAATAACCCTGATATGAACCCCAACATTCTTCAAAATAGCTTTTGTGTTTTACAGAAGAAAGTGGCTGAAAAATTATGAGATTTTCAATTTTTTAGCTGTACTAGCCCTTTAAACTTAAATCAATATTTCATGTCGATGTATTGTCTCTTCATGTCATGGTTTCTCTCTCTTCTCATCATGAGCTTGTTATTTTAAGATCATGTCAGATATCTGTCAAATCTGGCACTGTGTTTTTCTGTTTCTACTTTGGATCCCCACAATATCTCATATAGGCGACCATTTTTCACACAGTGAGCTCTCTTAAGGACGTGTTTAATAAGATCCCACCAGAAAACCTTTTAACATTTGCATCACCCAAATATTTAAAACACAATTTATTTGTTTGTTTGTTTGTTTATTTTTTATTTAATTTTATTTATGTATTTATTGTTAAATTTCTTTCTATTATTTTTTATTTTATTTTATTATTTTTATTTATTTATTATTTTAATAATTTTTTTCTTTCTATTTATTTTATTATTAATAAAAAAAAAAATTTCAAGATGCAGGGCTACGTAATAAATAGTGTGAAAGGATTTTATTTATTTTATTTATTTTATTTATTTTATTTATTTTATTTATTTTATTTATTTTATTTATTTTATTTATTTTATTTATTTTATATTTTATATTAATTTTATATTAATTTTATATTAATTTATTTTATACAACTCTCATGTAATTAGTAGAAAGTTTAATTCTCTCTCAGTTTTTTATTTATTTATTGTTTATATTTATTTTATTATTATTTTAATTTGATGTACTTTTATTTATTTAATTTAATTACATTTATTTATATATATATATATATATATATATATATATATATATATTTTTTTTTTTTTTTTTTTTTTTTTATTGAATTACATTTTTTAAATTTTTATCATACATACATTTAAAACATATTTTATATCATTTGTATTAATTTTTTTTCTATTTATTTTATTTAATTTTATTAATATTATTACTTTTTATTTTTCCTCTTATGTAATTCTGTTTTGTCTCGCGTCTGCCAGGTGAGCCAGACAGAATCTTCTGAGCATCTCGATCCCGTGAGCTCCTCTCAGCCAGAACCGCCCCCTGACGCGACCCCTGACCCGACCCCTGACGCGACCCCTGACCCGAAGCCGGCCCTGAGCTGCTCTCCTCCGTTCCCCGACGTCTCTCTGCCCGAGAAAAAGAAGAAAGGTTTCTTCTCCAAGGGCAGAAAGCTCTTCAGAAAGCTGGGCTCCAGCAAGAAGGAGTAGCGCATCAGGCTGTGAGCGGGACGGATCTGCAGATTGCACTTTTCCTCGTGTGTGTGTGTGTGTGTGTGTGTGTGTGAGAGACTGAACAAAAGGAGAATCGTTCTCATTCTCTGACTCTTTGCCATAATGACGCAAATGTACCAGCGCTTTCGTGTGTTCGGACTGTTTCTTCTTTTTGCAAAGCAAATAATCGCAATAGGAGTTTCACCAAAGCTGTGAATAGAGCTCATGCTAACTTCAATAACAGCATCTAGACATGAAATATCAATCAAGCATCATCCACTGGAAGGCAAAGCACACTTATGAGGAGAATTCTGGAAAATAAAATGGGGAGTGACAAAATAAAAGTCACTACAGAAATATTTTGCACTACAAGTAAGGGTCCAAGACTGCAGAACTGTGTCCCTTTATCCGTTTATGTGGATCATGTTTAGCGCTGAAGACTAGAAGATGTGGCATTGATATAAACCAGTGACTCAAAACTCAAATCTTTGCATATTATTCCAGTTATTTTTACTGGAGAGAATATGAATGATCACAGACGAGGCTGAAAGCTTCTCATATGTTTGATAGTACATCCCAGTTACAGTTCAATCCATATTTTCTGCAGTTTCACAATATTATTATTATTATTATTCTACTGAGAATAGCATTTTATTATATTCTACACACTTATGTGCTTTTTTCATTGAGAGAAATCAATGAGAATTTCATTGTATTCAAATTTAAAACTTTCATTGGCTCAAACTATACAGACATCAGTTATTATCAGCTTGGTTTATGTCATCTGCATGCTGAAATGTCATGTTGAACCGCATTATTTCGATCCGTCTGTGAACGCGATATCGAGCGTCTGATTCTGTACAGGTTTTATTGATCATAATGAACATAATGTGTTTTAGTTCAGCTTCGCCTTTTCTCAAACTCACCGTCATGGAACTCTAATAACTCTAATAATTCATTGACTTATGTCTGATACGGTATAAACGTACGTTGGTGTGTGTGTGTGTGTGTGTGTGTGAGAGAGACATTGGCTTCTTTCTGCATGAGCTCTGTCTTAACTTTTTCTCTATGTAATTGTTTTGATCCTCTTTTCTTTTCCTCCGTTTTAGGAGCGTTGTAAAGTCACAGCATGTGAGCATAACACCCCCCCCCCACACACACACACACACACACACACACACACACTCTTGACTTCATATTGCAACATGTAACACCCTGGTAAAGTTAGTCTGAAATGCTAGCATGTGTTTTTTGGTCTTACAGGGCTCATGTCAAATGATTTCTCAGGTTTGCTCATCAGTTTTGCGTCTTAAGTCAGCTCGTGCTCATCTTAGGCGAGACTGTCCAAAACACACAGTTGATCTTGCCAAAAAAACTACAGCGACTAACAACCAATCACAGAGCGCCAGCCGTTTAGAGGGGCGGAGCTAGGGCCGAAACGACCTCACAGACAGGAAGTAGGTGAAGGTTTCAAACATTTTCTCAAAACTCCGAATACACTGCAAAAAAAAAATTAGTTTGTGTAAACATTGTTAAATCAAGACACGTTTACAGGAGAAGCTAAATGACTTTAGTGCTGTTTTCTGAAAAAATTTGTGAAAATGATTGAATTAAGCTTATTCTTCTTCCCACATTGGCAGATATTTAAACTTTCACACACTCTTTGGAAAACTAGTCATTTTGCTTTGCTTGTAAAACAAGACAAAAATCTGTAGTTTTTTTGCAGTGTATGTAGAAAGCATTGTCTTTAGCATTACTTCATGCTACTTTGATTGCACTGAATTATTCGAATGCATTAAACGAGCTTATTTGGCATTATGTTCTGGGTAGCGATGCACTGTACAGCCCCAGGATCCAAACGCTCCCCTCGCTGCACTATAATCCAGACGCATGCTGGGATTCCCACGAGGAACGCACACATCTGACCGTAATCGTTGCTACTGCAAGTAGGCGTATCCTAGGCCATAATAAAACTAGCCTTATAAGACCTTGCTTAGTCTTAACTTCAAGTTTACTACAGCTGTGTTTGTAATGACTGCATGCATGATGGTTTTCCATCTATACTCGGCCTTATTTATTCTATTTATGTGTCGTAGTAGTTGCACGTACCTTGCGTTTGTGTGTTTTGCAGAAATGATGTTCTTCCCTCAGTATATTGTGTCCAGTACGAGTATCCAAAGCCTCTTAAATCATGATGCAAAATGACTGAAAGATATTAAGTTAAGTGAAAATGAACTGACCAATAAGGGCCCAGTAATGGGACTGACCCCATTGTTTGTTTATATGCATATTTGTATAAGCATTTTTCAAGTCATTCACAAGTAAATGCATCTTGATTTAAAAGTGTTTATTTGCACTGGAACACAAAACGGGAAGAAAATCTTTTTTTTTGTTTTGTTGCAGTGCGGTGTTGAGGTCAGTGTATTTTTGTGATTTGAGGTATGATATTTTCATACATTGAGAAAGAAACTCTATTCTTGTGTCTGTTGCAGAAGGTGGATGTTTTTTGTACATTTTTCTAATGCGTTTGTGTGTGTGTGTGTGTGGAAACTCACCTGTAAATAATGCTTCTTTTTGGTAAAGTATTTTTTGTGCATGCCGAAACAATGTTTTTGGATAGTCACACACGGGCATCATGCTTTGTGAGGGACGTCGTAGTGATTTACTTGAATGACTTGTTGCAATATGGACTTTTTACAGAAATAAAGTATATTTTCACATAAAATGAGTTTGTGTCGTGAATGATGAGAGACGAAACCAAGTTTTATTTCTTTTCTGTTTTATTGAAGTTTTAAAACATCACATTGCATTTCATAAGACACGTGTTTTTGGATGATTTAGCAGAGAAAGCTGGCTTTAGTCTCTGTAAGCGCACCACCGCCTCACGTGGACGTGTTTTGACACTATGAGACGTGTGCGGCTTTACGAAACAAAGCGACTTCCTCTTTTCTCTTTCCCGTCGTTCTGCGTCGAGCGCCGTGAAGTTTCCCAGCAGCCAACAGTACACTCATCCATAAAGTAGGAAACACTACACTGTGGCGAGGGGTTTAGTAGTGCTTTCTACTTTATGGATGACTGCACTGTACATCCCAGTGTCCAGGTGTCCACGTCTCCTCTGGATAAACGCTTGCGATCTCAAGCTCCTCCTTCACACACACACACACACATTTCCACTTGTGCACAACATGTGAACCCCACCCAAACTTTACACCGGCTTCAAACTGCAAACGACATGCACAATCAAACAGTTTTCGCAATTCATTGAGCCAAATGATTTGGTGCACAATGTTCAAACTTACAACAAATATACCCCAACAAACATTATGTTGAACTGCATTAAAGTCTATACACAATTACATCAACTTTGGAAAACGGGTGGAGTGAAATAAAAATGTTAGAAATGCACAATGCGTCACAAAACCAACGTCTTCCCTTTTCATCACATGGCAGCCATTTTGATGATCATGAGTAAGCTTTTTCCTTCAAACGAAGGCGTTTTCTTTACAAATACATATTTAAAATGCTCATGTGTATTAAAAAAAGAAACTGCAATGATAGAAAAAAAAAGCACGTTGTGGACTTTTAACATTTTAGAAGAACAAAAACAGAAACATTTAAAAAAAATAATTCGACATGATTAGTTAATAAACAATGTTAAACTACAACACTATTTGTTGCATTCCAAAAAATTGTGGACTTTTAATATTTTAGCTTAACAGAAACTATTCTTAAAAATAATTTGACCATTATCGAACAGATTTTGTACATGCGTCAATGGATAATCCAACATGACCCAACGTTAAAGTGAAAAATGTGAAAATATTAATGCAGGAGATTAACACATAAAGTTACGCATCATGTGATACAGTAATAAAGACACAAAAAAATTTAAAATAAATAAATAAAATAAATCTTACTATTATAACCATATGCATACATTACCCATCCACACTTCTCTCGCTGGGTTACATCCGCACCTGTGGATCGAGCCCAGTACTGATATATTGGCCCAGTTCTTCTCCAGTTCTTCTCCAGTGCTGTGTTAGCAAGTCTTCTTCTCCAGCCCAAGTAGAAATGGGCCTAAAAGAGGAGAAGAGCTTGTATTTAACCTCGCTGCCAACCACGTGTTCCTCAACCACACCGGAAGAGGCATAACAGTCAGATCCTCAGGCTCTGCTGTCATTCGCTGCTTCTGCCCACCGCTCACGCATATTCACGTCTGAAGATTAGTGTGTGTTTAACAGGTGCATGTTCAGGGAGACTGAAGTCAAAAACTCATTTAGGGGTCTCAGTTCTGGTTAATGCCAATTAGTACGATTAAATAGTGCGAATAATAAAAACTTGTTTTGTTGCACCAATATGCAATTTTTTTTTTCTCTATTGAAAAAGGATGCAAATTAATTGTAAAATTAGGGGGTGAAATGTTTAAGAAGGTTTAAATGAACACACACATGTCATAGATAAGGGTTTCTCAGCCTTATCTTGCTTTCTGTTCTCCTGAGCTCTTTCGGTTTGTTGCCTAACAGTTGCAACACGAGAGGAAATGCCTAAGTGTGTCTCTCAAATCCCCATCAGAGGGAAGTGAGTGATCAGCCGCTGGGAGAAACCATGCCAGGACTTTATCAAACTGAGCCAGGTTGAACTACAGACCCAGAAATGCACAGTTTACTCAATTCATGTCTAAAATTAAGTAGATGATGCCTAAAAGAGCAGACGTGGAGATATGATCTGTTCAGGCACAGGAAGGAGCCCATGTGTGTGTGTGTGTGTGTGTGTGTGTGTGTGTGTGTGTGTGTGTGTGTGATATTTCCTGTGTGCAACACCTGCAAAAGACATGCATACACACTGACAGAACAAATGCTGGTGCTTAAAGAATATTATTTATTTCACAAAGCATTTCTGATTGCATGATGCAAGGAACGTGGTTTAGTTTGACGTTTCTGCTGGAGATCAGTCGATTAATGAGAAACTGATGATGAATGTGTGTGTGTGTGAATGTGATTTTTAACCCAGATCTCTGGAGCGCGGTGGTTTGAAAAGGGTCTGGTCTGTCTCTTCAGCGGTTATTGACATGCACACGAGGTTTAAAGTGGCATGAAACCACAGCGTTCTTCTCTTTCTTCTTTATATCTGGACAAGGACAACAGAAGCTTCCTTCTCTCGTTTAGAGCGGCTTCGGTTTGAAGGCCTGAGCGTTTATTTTCATACAGGGAACACCGGCCCGGGTTTCAATTCCCCAGCTCTCTTTATCAGACCAGCCTTTCAAAGTCTGTTTGCAA
This sequence comes from Leuciscus idus, assembly GCA_021554675.1. Classification (NCBI taxonomy): domain Eukaryota; kingdom Metazoa; phylum Chordata; class Actinopteri; order Cypriniformes; family Leuciscidae; genus Leuciscus; species Leuciscus idus. The sequence goes on along the minus strand of CM038624.1, from coordinate 48,522,084 downwards.
CCATGACAACTTGACGAGACGAGACGATGTGTGTGTGAGAGCTGAGCCGGGGGATTTTTTAAGTGTGTGTGTGTGTGTTGTGTGTGTGTGTGCGCTTGAGGTCAGAGCCGCATGCGTTTTGAACAATTATAAAAAGCCGAGTGGAAAAAGGTGTGGTGAGAGAGATGTGATCTGAAGTTGACTCTCGTCTCGTTTGGTTTCACTATGACACATTTACCCGCCCGTTTCAATGCCTTTGTCCTTCAAAAAAGGGAAAAAGCCTTGAGAATGTTTTGCATTAAAAATAACACCATGTAAAACTGAGACATTTTGTTATATGTTAAAAAATATTGAGATATTTTCATGTAAAAAGTCAAATAATTTTAAGTCAATTAAAGGCCTAAGTGTGTTTTAATACATTAACCCATTTTTTTATGTTTTTCTGAATATTAAGAGACATTAGAATACAGACCACATGCTTTGAGCTGAACTTTTGTTTTCCGTAAAGCTGTTTTAACTGAGTTTGCTTCATAACACTGAACTGAATTGAACCAAACTGAGCTGAATAGCTGCTTTACTGCATTCATTTCATAACAGAAGAACTTTGCAAACATCAATAATGCTGTTTTTAAGCTTTGAAATGATCTGTGTCGTATAGAGCTCTATAGAAATTAATGTGAATTGTCTTTACTTGACTACTTTGAGGTTTCTACAAACAAGCTTGGGCGTAACAATAAAAAGAAGTGATAATTAGAAAGCATTTTCTGTGGTGGTTTCCGAGTGCTTCATAATGAATGTATTGTTGGTGTTTGCCAAGTTGTTGCTTAGAGTGCATCCAAATTCACTACAAATTCTGTAGTATAAATAGTGCGAGTCAAAAAGAAATAGTGCACTTTAAATCCCCACATCATGCACTTAATTAACTGAAAAAAACAAGTGTGAAATGTTGGACACTTCATGCACTCGACCGGCACAGACTTGAGTATGTAGAGGAGAGGAGGAGCAACTAAAATATATAAAAGTACACTATATTGAGTGTATAGGCCGTCATTTGGGACACAACTGTGAGATTTGTGAGATTTTTCCTGCTGTATTATGGGAGATAATGTTGCATGTGATCACAATCTAACACTCAGGATGATCAGTGCTGATGCTTGACTTGGCAAACGTCTCTAATTAACGCTTTGGAAATGGAAATTTACCTCGTAACCATCCACGTGATTTGTCCAGTGTGTTTGATTTGACAAACTCTAAAAAGCCCATGCAAAAAAAAAAAAACCACAATGTGAGTTGAGATTAGTGTAATATCAAATGTACAAAGGTTTATATGCGATCTAAAATGTGAATAGAATTAAGTGTTCATGTTTCAGAGAACATGTTTGCTGTATTTTGCAGAGTAGATTCATGAAAGATGGTGTAAGAAGCAACTATTTTACTCTTTCTCATGCGCTCTGTGTCTCAGACGGTGTGTTTCAGGCTCTCTGCTGCATCGTGTGTGTGTGTGTGTGTGTGTGTGTGTGTGTGTGTGTGTGTGACGAGACCTGTTGTGTTCACATTTATTATGTTTTTAGGTGTTTTAAAGTAGAATTAATATTAAATCAAAACTATAGTTATTTAATTCATTAGTGCCCATTATTACAAAGAAAACCTATGAAACTGTGTCGACTCTGGTTGGTTTTTAATACCAATGGATCAAATAATGTTTTCTTCGTGAACATGTGTTTTCGCTCTGAAATGCATCACTTTATGGGAGAAAAAGGTTAAATGAACACCGCAGCCTCAAAATATATTTGGACTGTGTGTGTGTGTGTGTGTGTGTGTGTGTGTGCATATACACACACACACACACACACACACACACATTGACAAAGTGAGTATTGTACAGAAAGAAGCACAAACACTTGGTTTGCAATATGAACCCAGTAGATCTCCAGTATAGTGTTGTTGATGGGTAACGTGATTAACTCATGTAACGGGTTAACGTGTCATCGATGAGCAGGAAGTGACCTGTTCTTGTCCTGAAAGCTGATTGGCTGAAGGCGAGCCTGCTCTGTCCCGACTGATAGACATTATCTGGTTTGGCAACAGCTTCCCTCCTCTTCTTTCTGCCTGTTCTACATGTCCCTCAAGATCCTCCGCTGACCAGTGTTTTGCAAATGATGTCGTCACCGTGTGTTACTTCCTCTAGTTTTAAAATACGACCCTGAGTGTGTGTGTGTGTGCGTGTGTGTGTGCGTGAGAGAGTGTTGGTTCATTAGTGTTCGATAAGCAAGTTCTTCTTTTAATACATAACACTTTTTTACTTGTTTCACAACAGCTTTACAGAAATAATTGGGTAACACTTTATTTTACAGTGTCCTTGTTACATACATTACATGTACTTACCATAGCCTAAAGTAATAACAGTAAATTATGCATAAATTGAAGTTGCTAACCCTAAACCAAATCCAAATCCTACCCTAACTTAAGTATAGTTAATTAATATTACTCAGTACTAAAAATGAACTCCCAATACGGACTGGAAGATGAATTCTTCAAACAGTGGTAAAGACGATGTGGAGCTGGTGCTAACACACTCCAGCTTGTGATTGTTATTAAGAACGGGTCGTTTTTTAGGACTCTTTACCTGACCTAAGTCTCTGAGATCCTGACACCTTGCTCTTCTGGAGACTCCAGGTTGCAGTTCTGGGAAAGGGTGGAGACTAAAGGGTTCCTGATGGTTTCACACTTTGTTAGACCTATCACTTCTGCCACTAAAGATTGCTTTATCAATAATCTTCCTAATCAGCTTCATCATCTCAGCATCCCAGATAGCTTAGAAGAACTTGATATTGCGACAGAAACTTTTAACTCTCTCTTTTCCAGCACTTTAGACACAGTTGCTCAGTTGCACTTAAAGAAGATTAAAGAAAATAGTCCAACGCCGTGGTACAACGAGCACACTCAGGCCCTTAAGAGAGCAGCCTGAAAAATGGAGCGCAACTGGAAGAAAACAAAACTAGAGGTATTTCGCATTTCATGGAAAGAGAGCACGATTGCATACAGAGAGGCCTTAAAAGCTGCTAGATCTGCTTATTTTTCAACCCTATTAGAAGAAAATAAACAAAACCCTAGGTATTTATTTGAAACAGTGGCTAAACTAACGAAAAAGAAAGCTTCAAGCCCAGACGTCTCCAAGCAACACAGCAGTAATGACTTTATAAACTTCTTCACTTATAAGACTGATAATATCAGGGACAATATTATAACTATGCCACCGTCTACTACAGTATCGCATCAGGCAGTGCATTGTAGTCTCCCTAAGGAAAATTCGATTCATTCATTGCTATAGGAGAGGAAGAATTCGCTAAACTCATTAAATCATCTAAACCAGTGGTTTTCAAACTGTGGGTCGCGACCCACTTGTGGGTCACACAGTGAGAAAAGGTGGGTCGCACAAAGGCACTTAGCTGCAGCTAAATTTACGTTACGATGAGTGAAACAAAACCAGTCCGATTAATGACCAAACGACTATGAGTTTTAGCGCCCGCCAAAGTGTTATTTGATCGCTGAGTAATGCAGATGAACTGCTGCGCTTGTGACAGAGTCACAGTGCATGTTTAACTGAAAGAACGAGCAGAGAGAGTACTCGGTCGCGCGCGCGCGCTCTCTCTCTCTCTTCGGAGCCAGGCGAAAGTGTAAAAAAGACTTCACCGTCTCCAAACTAAGCGCTGTCCTGCTCTCTCTCCCTCGCACATATTAATCAAAATAAATCGACACGGTGGTAAAAGGTCGGAAGAACAAAGTTTCATGTGGAGCATTCGGAGATTTTTTTTTTCTTCCTCAATTACCGCTGGGTGTGAATTGTGCTAAATAAGTTGTTGCCTTATCTTCTCTGAAAAGCGTCCCAGACATTCAGCTGACATAAAACAACACTTTAATTAAACGAAAAAAACTATCCAGTGATGAAATGTTTTCTGTGTTGACACAAATCTTGGATGTCTATGTCCTAACTGCTGGGAGAATCACACAACGCGCACACGTCCAATTCGCGAACTAATGACTCCTTTGAACCGATTCATTTTAATGAATGGACAACTGATCTTTCCAACAGTGAACTCAGGAGACGTTTGAATCAGTAACACTTTACAATAAAGTTCTATTTATTACATAAATTACATAAAAAGCACAGTTTGCTTACTCAAGCTTAAGCTTTAAAATAAATAAAACCCCTTGTTTTTTTTTTTGAAAAGCATATGACTACATTTTTCCACACAGTACTATCAAGAATCGATAAGAGAATCGTTAAAGAATCGGATCGTCAGTGGCATTATTATTATTGATAAAATCTTATCATTTCCCATCCCTATGTGAAGACGGTAAAATTATAATCAAACATTAAAGAACATACATGTTTTTAAAAGTTTTTTTAAGAGTTAAAAGTTTAAAATATTTTGCTATGAAGGCTTGTCACTGTCAGTCTTTTTACATCAGTGCAAAACTAGGGAATGCAGATTAAGACCATCAGCATGCATTGATTAATCCCATGACATGTAGCAAAAAAAAAGAACAAAAAATAAAGTTCAACCAAATCATGCTGGTGCGACCAACTGAGAAAGTTGGTAGCACCAGTGCAAGTGGGTCTTGAGATTGATTATACTTGTCTAGGTGGGTCCTAGAACGAAAAAGTTTGGGAACCCCTGATCTAAACCGACAACATGTTAGACCCTATACCGACTAAGCTGCTGAAAGAGATGCTTCCAGAGGTCATAGATCCTCTTCTTACTATCATTAATTCATCTTTGTCTCTAGGATACGTACCTTTAAGCTGGCTATGATTAAACCGCTTGTTAAAAAAACGCAACTTGATCCTACAAAATTAGTCAATTACAGGCCGATCTTGAATCTACCCTTTCTGTCAAAGATACTAGAAAAGGCAGTATCTTCACAACTATGTTCCTTTTTAGAAAGAAATGATATCTGTGAGGATTTCCAGTCAGGATTTAGACCGTACCATAGTACCGAGACTGCCCTCATTAGAGTCACAAATTATTTGCTTTTATCATTCGGTCATAGTTGTATCTCTCTATTGGTGTTACTCGATCTTAGTGCTGCATTTGACACTATTGACCACAACATAAACTCAAACTATGTTGGCATTAGTGGAATTGCATTAGCATGTTTTAAATCATACTTATCTGACCATTATCAGTGTGTAGCAGTAAATGAAGAGATGTCTTATCGATCACAAGTTCAGTATGGCGTACCACAAGGCTCAGTACTAGGACCGTTGCTGTTCACTCTGTACATGCTACCCTTAGGAGATATCATTAGGAAACATGGCATTAGTTTTCACTGTTATGCTGATGATACTCAGCTCTATATTTCTTCACGCCCAGATGAAACTTACCAATTCACAAAATTAACGGAATGCATAGCTGATATAAAAAACTGGATGACTAGTAATTTCCTACTACTAAATTCTGAAAAAACAGAGAATTTAATTATTGGATTATAACGTAATAACCTAGAATACTGTCTAACACTTGATGGCTGCTCTGTCAAGTCTTCGTCGTCGGTTAGGAACCTGGGTGTGCTCTTTGATACCAATCTTTCATTTGAAAGTCACATGTCTAGTATCTGTAAAACTGCATTTTTCCATCTTAAAAATATATCTAAATTACGCCATATGCTCTCATTGACAAATGCGGAACAATTAGTTAATGCGTTCATGACCTCAAGGCTAGATTATTGTAATGATATTATGGGTGGTTGCCCTGCACGCTTAATAAACTAGTTCAAAACGCAGCAGCTCGAGTTCTTACCAGAACCAGGAAGTATGACCATATTAGCCCGTTCTGTCAACACTGCATTGGCTGCCTATCAAACATCGTATAAATTTTAAAATATTGCTGATTACTTACAAAGCACTAAATGGTTTAGCTCCGCAGAACTTAAGCGAGCTCTTAACGCATTATAGTCCTTCACGTCTATTGCGATCTCAAAATTCCAGCCAGTTGATAATACCTATCAAAATCGACTGCTGGCGGTAGATCCTTCTCCTATTTAGCACCAAAACTTTGGAACAGCCTTCCTAACATTGTCCGGGAAGCAGACACACTCTGTCAGTTCAAATCTAGACTGTCCAATGGTCATGCCTTAACTGCAATCTCTAGTATTGCATTAGTATTGCTATATCCTTCTCATGGGCATTTAATAACTTTTGACTTTTCAGTCTGAGTTATGTCTTTTTTGGCTTATTTTATCTGTAAAAGAAAATGTGCCTAATAATTGTGCACACCTGAATATAAGGCGTTTTTCATTTCCAGCCTTCATGAATATATCACTTACAAAATGAATAGTAGTTATTAAGATTAATGTGGTTTGGAATAGATAAAATGTGCTTGGAAAAAAAATATGATCAGAAAATCAACGTGCCTTATAATTCTCCACACACTATCTATCTATCTATCCATCTATCCATCTATCTTATATCTATATCTATATATACTTTGATTTCATGGTGGCTTTATTAATCACAGGTTGTAAAGTACCAGGACTTTTTTTCCACTCAAGAAACCACTAGTACACCCTAGTATTGTGGCGATGTGTTTTGTTCGCTCACATTTATCGAACTGCAGTTTAAATCAATCATCTGCACTCAGTAGTGCACACTTCTCCAAATATGGACATCTAAGGAACCGACCAATGGCAGCGTCTCTAACAGACTGATAGAGAAGTGACTGTCCTTCTGAAGGAAGCGGCCTGTGAGCTTCACACAGTGTGTGTGTGTGTGCGTGTGCGTGTGCGTGTGCGTGTGTGTGTGTGTGTGTGTGTGTGTGTGTGTGTGTGTGTGTGTGTGTGTGTGTGTGTGTGTGTGTGTGTGTGTGTGTGTGTAAAACACTCAGAGATCAGTGTGATCATCATCCTGCGATTGACCAACTAAACATGTGTTTGCGTTTAAGTGCGTGTTTGTGTTTGTTTGTTTGTGTGTGTGTGTGTGTGTGTCTGTGTGTAAAACACTCAGAGATCAGTGTGATAATCATCCTGCGATTGACCAACTAAACATGTGTTTGTGTTTATGTGTGTGTGTGTTTCCTCACTCCAGAGGATATGATGTAACATGTTCTAATTAAAAATGTTGGCCTGAAAAGTTATATTTCAGTCTGAAGTGATTCTGCTATCAGGAGCTGATTGTGAATTCTCATTTTATTCTCTTGATGGATTTATTAAAGATTCTGTTCATCACAAAACACTCTTGATTTTCAAGCTGAGCTGATCATTGCAATAAAAAAAACTACTTTTTTTTTTTTTTTTTTTTTTTTTTTTTTTTTTTTTGTTGCTCGTTCAGTCTTTCTACTTTCTAATTCAATGTTTTACTGGCCATTTCTCTAATTATTGGTCAGATGTACACGGTTTATCTTGATCTCCAGCTCAGTGTTCTCAGTGTAGAGAGACTTCATCCTCTCTAAAGTGAGCTGTGAGTTTGAGTCGCTCCAGCCGAGTGTGACGAGGCACGAGTGTGAAACAGGAAGAAGCTGATGTGGATCTGAGCTTCAATTCTTTCTCATTTGATTATCAATCAAGCTCAGAAACTGAGCTTTTTTTTTATTAATATTATTATTTTAGGTGTCTCATTGTCTTATGATGGATTTTCATGCTTGAAAGATTTTCAGTTAGCTTTCAAATCACAAAAATATTTTTGTGCAACTACAATTTTTGTGCAATTATTATGCAAAACATAATAAATAACCTAAACATGTGACCAAGAAGATGTACTGTATGTCATAGGGGTAAATTGTTATTTATTTATTTATTTATTTTTTAATTAGATGATTTAAGACAGTTAAATGCACATTTATGAAACGCTTAAGCCAGCATAATATTTTTGTCTTTCTATAATATTTGTCATTTGCGCTCTGGTTTTTGGCCGTGTGCTGACGGACTGGTTTTTGAATGTTAACTGGTTCTGAGTGGGTGTTTTTTGCATCATGTTTTAGGGTGTAAACTCGGGTGCAAAACTGAAAGACTTTGAAGTGCACACACTCAGCCTACATCGCGAGCTGCTGTTATGAATCTGTGGTTAAACCCAGCACAGCTCACACTGAGGAGAGAACAGCGCTCACCTGCTTTCCCGCCCAAATGCGTTTGAATCTAAACAAGATGCTAAAATAGAACCTTCGTGAATTCCATAAAGAACCTTCGGTGCTCGAGTTCTTTTGAACAATATCTGCTTTAGTGCTATTAAAAAAAATAGCATTAAAAAAAGTGCCTAATGAAAGATTTCTTTGACATTGTTTCAGTCCGACGTTCCTCTCGGGAGTTATTTCTGTCAGTGTTTTAATGAGAAGTTCTACTTTCACTCTTAAGTTTCTTTTACTACATTTAACTTTCTCTTCTTCATTTGTATGGATGATGAAGCCCATCATAACTCACTGGCCTGAGATCAGTTTAACATGCACATCGAGGGCTTGGTTTCTATTGTTATGCTTGTTTGGGTGAATGTCATTTCATATTATATGCATATATACCATTCAGTAGTTTTAGATCTGTAAGATTTATTTATTTATTTATTTTTGAAAGAAGTCTCTTCACCAAAGCTGCATTTATTTTATTGATAATACAGTAAAAATGTTAAATATTATTACAATTTAAGTCAGCTGTTTTCTATGTGAATATATAGTAAAGTGTAATTTATTCCTGTGATCAAAGCTGAATTTTCAGCATCATTACTCCAGTCTTCAGTGTCACATGATCCTTCAGAAATCATTCTAATATGAGAATTTGATGCTCAAGAAACATTTATGATTATTATCAGTGTTGAAAACCGTTGAGTACTTTTTTTTTTTCAGGATTCTTTGATGAATATAAAGTTCAAAAGAACAGCATTTATCTGAAATAGAAACCTTTTGTAATTTTATAAATTACCATTCAAAAGTTTGGGGTCAGTATGAATTTATTTTCGAAAGAAATTAAACAAACTAATACTTTTATTTAGCAAGGATGCATTAAATTGATTAAAAGTGACAGTAAAGACATTTATAATATTACAAAAGCTTTCTCTTTCATTTACTTACATTTAATCATTCACACACTTTTATCCAAAGCGACTTACAAATGAGGAGAAACAATAGAAGAAATCAAACCAACAATATCTAATAAGAGCTTTGAGTTAGTCTAGCACAGTACACACACACATTTTTTATTGATATATAGTAAGTTTTAGTATTATTGTGTAAAGTGTTGATAGAAAAGATGCGTCTTCAGTCATTTCTAAAGACTCAGCAGCTCGAGATAAATGATAAATGCTGTTGTTTTTTAAACTGTCTATTCATCAAAGAATCCTGGAAAAATGTACATGCTGTTTTCATTGATAATAATCAGAAACATTTCTTTAACAACTCATCATATTAGAGTGATTTCTGAAGGATCATGTGACACTGAAGACTGGAGTAATGATGCTGAAAATTCAGCTTTGATCACAGGAATAAATTACACTTTACTATATATTCACATATAAACAGATGTTTTAAATTGTAATAATATTTCACACTTTTACTGCATTTTTTATCAAATAAATGCAGCCTTGGTGAGCAGAAGAGATTTATTTCAAAAACATTAAAAAAACTTACAGATCTAAGACCTTTGAACAGCAGTGTCTATATATATATATATATATATGATTTTGTCTACAGTCAGACCTGTTAGTTATTGGCCTAATTATTTTTTTATTTTTTTTACCCATAACCTTAATAAATAAGGTTACGACACCAAAAACTACTTGCCTAACTCATACAAATTTCAAGTATTGTTAAAGACAAGTAAACTGTTAGTAATAAAATAAGATCAAATGATCAAATTAAGAGCAATAGCGCAAATAAATACAATAGAACAAAGATACAAATGAAATAAACAGTGCTTTTCGGGGTTGGACTGCACAGTAGTTTTCAGGTAGAAAAAAATGAACAATCAAATGTCAAATGTAAAATACAGTCTTCTTCACTGTATAAATTAAATATAGATTAACCCTTATTAAAGTTATTCAGTTTGATTAACATAAAAAACGCAGCAGGTTTATTAGGCTGCTGTCACTTTAAGAGCTGCAAGGATCCAAAATACTGTTACACACGTGTTTTATTTCTCAACTGTATGTACAATATCTACATAATTTTTGACAGGTTTAATAAGACTCACCCATATAAAACATTTACAGTGTTTAAAGTGTCTCATCTAGACTCAAACGTACATCGATGTAAATGACCCGTGTAATCATAAAGGACATTAAAGGGTTAATTCAGCCAAAAATGAAGATTCTGTCAGTAATGACTCTCCCTCATGTTGTTCAACCCCGTCAGACTCTCGTTCATTATTTCTGATTAAATCTGAGAGCTGTCTCACCTCTCCATACGCTTCTCTGTTATTGAAACTTGCCGGCCCAGAAAGTTAGTAAAGACAATGTTTAAAATAGTGCAAGTGACTCCAGTGGCTCAACCTTAAGTTTATCAAGCAACGAGAATACTTTGTGTGCAAAAACAAACAAAACTAACGACTTTATTCAACTCTTCATGTTCTTCTGTGTGTCTGAGTGAGTTCACGTAGTGTAACAGCGCAGCGCTTCTGGGTTGTGCGTCAGAACGGAGGCTCACTATTGGCCGACGCTGGTCATGTGTGTGATGCGCGTGATGCTGGCCAATAGTGAGCCTCCGTTCTGACGCACAACCTAGAAGCGCTGCGCTGTTAGTACACTACGTGAACTCACTCAGAGATTTTTGTTTGTTTTTGCGCACAAAAAGTATTCTCGTCGCTTGATAAACTTAAGGTTGAGCCACTGTAGTCACATGGACTATTTTAATGATGTATTTCCTACATTTCTGGGCCTTCAAAGTGTTCATTAAATATCTGTCAATGGAGCCCCTCCTGAGCCATCGGATTTAATCAGAAATATCTTCATTTGTGTTCTGAAGATGAACGAAGGTCTTACGGGGTTGAACAACATGAGGGAGAGTAATTACTGACAGAATCTTCATGTTTGGCTGAACGAACCCTTTAATAAGATGACTCAAAGGAAAAAGCGTTTCTGAATCAGCTTTAGTTTTAGTTGGTAAAAACCTCGATCAAGCCTCATGATAAATGCGGTGACGCAGGACTTTGGTTTCTGATCACACGATTCATTCAGAACTCAATCACACTCACCGATGGTCATATATCCTCTTCATCACACAGACGGACAGTGTTCAAAATGACATTAAGACCTTTATCAAACTGATGTCACCACGTTACACGCTTTAAAAAAAGAGAAGCTTAATGTAGTTTAAGCACAGGCCACTTCCTGTCTGCCGCACGTGTTACGTGTGTGTGTGTGTGTGTGTTCACTCGAGTCATACTTCAAAATATCGTTTCATTAGATAAAAAGCATAACTCAAATCCTGCAGGACTTTCTTTATTGTTTTACCATTTCAAACCATTTTTGTAAGTGTTTTGTGTGAACATTGATTGTGCTTTCTTTTAATATATAATAAATAATATAATATATATAATTATATATCTTTTAATATATAATTTAATATATATGAATAATATCATTTATAATTATTTACTAATATGGTTGTAATTTAGACATTTTGAAGTGTGACATTGAGAAGTATGCCACACCACACACACACACACACACACTCTAATAAATACTGGGTTGTTTCAACGCATATTTGGGTCAAATATGGACAAACATAAAAATTAACTCAAAAAAAAAAAAAAAAAAAAATTGTCTTTATTTGACCAGGTTGAAACAACCCAGCATTTTTAGACTGCATTTTGTTCTGGTGGTAACGAGAAAGCAATCCTCAGAGAAGCAGGGCTGTAGATGATCAGAGGTCTGTTTACTGCTGCAGTGAATGACTGATATGACTATAAGTCTCACTTATGAGTCACTCGGTAACTGTTGTTCACTCATGTGAGGTGATGCTTCCCCATCGGGGTGAAGGGTGACGACTGCCACAATAACGCAATTTCTGAATTACAGAGTTTATGATGTGAATGCACTAAGACTCTTAAGTGATTGACAGTTGTGCATCAGTAGCCGCGTTTCCATTATAGATTTGCATCAAACTTCGATAAAAAAAAACTCTTGCGAAATGACGGCGTTTCCAGTAACTGATGTTATGCGACTAAAACTACATTTGTTTCCTCTCGCGATAAGTCATTCAAAAAAACATGGCGACGGATATTGGTAGGTTTAGGTATATCTCAGCCACTGCACTGGCCATTATTATTAATGGATGACGCGTATGTGTATTATCCAAGCATTAATGGCAAGGAAAGACCCTTATACTTGTGAGCGGCTCATATGAGGTGTTTCTGGGTGTTTCTCCCTCATTTCTGCTCAGAGCTCTTGATTGTGGCATTTCTTTGAGGTTTAGAATCCAGTATTCCTGTAATTCTTTTGTCTTTTATGAATTTAATAAAGAACTCTGTCTCGTATTCTGTCCACACACACCGCGTCATCTACGTCAGCTGACCTGTGAATGCGCAAAAACTCTTTCCATTGCAGTTTTGCGAAATATTTATTTTTCGAATTGCCTGAAAAACCTCCTCATGAGAGCGTTAAAACTTTTTTTGCAATAAATGGGAGTTTTTGCGAAATTGACGTGTTTCCATTGGGCGTAGGCCTATTTTCAATTCGCAATTTCAATTTGACTTTGCACAATTTGAATGGGGCTGGGTCTGTGGGACTGTTTCTGGGGATTCACTTTTTATTTTGCCTACCTTTTGTCTTCAGCATTCTCCTTACCCTTGTCTCCTGTTCTTCCCTCAGACTCGTCCCCCAGAAACAGTCCCACAGACCCAGACCCAAACCCCATCTCTTAAAAATGAATAAAGGCTGGTTTCTAAAGTACTTCTTCCTGCCTCTCTGTATTAATGCTCATGGGTAGCCTAAATGGGTTCCATTCAGACCTTAACATTAAGTATTTTACTATTAGCCTCGATGTCAACAAGATTCAACAAGACATTTTCACCTGGCTAGACCCAATGTTTAGATCTGTTGTGGTATTTATGCAAATTGCACATACATTAGATTATGCACCGTTTGTCCATGTTAACAAACCATTTAAAAAAAAAACCTTGTAATACATTTTTTTGTTTGTCTTGATGTAAGTAATCAACTCAGTAATTTTCATGGGGATATCTAAAGGTTAAAATTTGTACCCTATTCACGTGAGAAAAATATGAGGCGTATGAATAGGCGTATGAATAGGCGTATGAATAGGGTATTTTTCAAAACTTTCCCCTAATGGGATTCTTCGGGGCTTTTTCCCCCCCTTACTCAGGACATATTGAGGATACAAAATCAGTTGAGTTTGACTCTGTTGCAATTTGTTCAAGCTTGACCCCCATTTTGGCTTAAAATGACTGGACTACTTATAGGCCTACTTGAGAACGGCACATAGGCTAGGCTACTGTATGGGGAGTTTCTGGGTGTTTCTCCCTCTCATATGCTTTGAGGTCTTGATTGTGGCATTTCTTTGAAGTTTAGAATCCAGTATTCCTGTAATTCTTTTGTCTTTTATGAATTTAATAAAGAGTTCTGTCTCGTATTCTGTCCAAACACACCGCGTCATCTACGTCAGGTGACCTGTAAATGCGCAAAAACTCTTTCCATTGCAATTTTGTGAAATATTTATTTTCCGAATTGCCTGATAAACCTCCTCATGCGAGCGGGAAAACTTTTTTGCGATAAATGGGAGTTTTTGCGAAATTGACGTGTTTCCATTGGCCGTATTTTTCAATTCGCAATTTCACTTTGCACAATCTGAAGGCTAATGGAAACGCGGCTATAGTGATGCATGTTACGTGACCATTTCCTAACAACACTTGTATTGTCCCTTATGTTGTGTTCGGGTAATTTTGACCAGGAGAGGATTTTCCCGGATCTGAAAGTGCTAGTAAATGTTATTTCATTGGAATAAATACTTTACTCACCCCAAGTCTAACAACTTCCCAAAAAAATTGTTGATACTTTTTGTAGGTGTTTTCCACATTGTAATACTGGTGTTCCCGACCAGCCTACAAAAAATGCTTATAAATCTCTAATTATGCTGCATCATCACCAAATATTGGATTCAATCTTATTGTCAGCTTGTTGTCTTTGATTAGGACAGGTTTTCTATTTCTTTTTGGAACTGATCAATCGTAGGCCTCATTTATCTGAGCTTACGTATCTCAGTTTTTGAGTGAAAAAGTGTTATTTGTGGATTATTTAGTAAATTTTACATAAAATATGAAAACAATGTGCACTGTTTATCACACTGGTGTGCTTACATGTTTAACCAGGACATTTGTTTTGAAATGCTTTTATTTTGTACAAAATGGCACAATCACTCTTGTGGTGTTCACCCAACAAAATAATAGCTTATAAATCTCGTTATGCTATTTTATCAGCAAATATTGGATTTGTTTAAACTTGTTTTCTTTAAATTAGGGCAGATTAAAAAAAAAAAATTTTTTATAAACTGATTGATCATAAGCCTTCATGTTATAGGGTTTTCAACACAGCACAAGGGTTAAACTTCTCGCCCTAATCTGCTTGCACTAATAAGAAATATCTTTAAATGATGTATTAATGCTTACATAGTTAAAGTTTTCACTCTAATGTAATCAAAGATTTACAGTTTAAAATATATATATATATTAGCATATTATCATATTGTTGTAGGCCTTCTAGAGCAGCTACATACTGGATCAAGAATGATGTAGTAGTAATGCAAAAAAAAAAAAAAAAAAAGCATAAAAAGGTTTAAAATTTTAGGTTAAAGCGGCATTGTGTAAACGGACCCTAAATATGGCCTGGTTTCCTCCAACTCCAAGTCCAGTCGCTTATGAAAGTAACAGCACTCCTTTCCTGATAAACAAGGTGGACCATTAAAGCTACCATGTCCATTGCATAAATGGATTTAGATGTTTAATGCAGGTCAGATCACTTACCGTAATATTAAGCTTTTAATTGCAAGTGGATCAAAACCTTTCATCAAAGTTATACATGAATTTTGAACAATACCCGTTCTTGTCATAGGACAACTTTGATGAACTTTTTTGATTCACTTCAAATGTTGACTACTGTACTCCACGACTGCTAAAAAAGTATGTTCTTTATAGTACGAATGTCTTCTGGACGAACTACATTCGCCATGTTGTCTCCCGTGGCCTCATGGGATAGTAAACTGTCCATCATTTGCAGAGTGACAGCGCCCTCTCGTGGTTGTCTTTTAAAATGACAAAACTGGCCATATATTAAAAACACAAAATGCTGTTTATAAAACTTTAATTAATTTTTAAATCCTTTACATGGAAATAATCAAATCATTTGTCCATCATCAAATGCACTCCAAATACTAATGTAATGCAAGTAGAAAAGAAAATTACAAAAACAATAAATGAAATAACAGACAATAGCAGAGCAGCAGTCACTGAAACAGCTGAGGGTGTGTGTGTGTGTGTGTGTCATTATAAACATGTGATCATCAACAGTGTTCATGTTTTAACAGCCGTGTCTCTGGAGCGGTAGATGACGCCTCTGCTCTTCAGCTCTCGGACCACACCTGACAGAACAAAAATCACACTCACGTGAGTCATTTCAAACACATTTCAAAGTATTATGCTTTACATGCCAATGTTTTGATTGAAAAACACACACTGTCCTTTATTGCAGTCATGAGAGATCCATAAGATCAAAACCTGACACTCACCTGGAGGTAACCGACCCGTTACTGTCACGGCATACACACCTGGCTTGAAGTTACCTGAGAAAGACATTGACATTATTGATCTGATTCAGGCTGAATAACAACACTGGTGTCTTCTGAACTGAACTCATATTAACTGATGAACATTATTGAACCGAACCAACAGCTGAATAATAATGACTATAATAATTATCATCATATAGTTTCTTTTTCATAATTGATGAGTTTTGCAACACTCACACTGTTATTGAGCTGAATAATGATAGTGGTGTTGGTTTATTAGAGCTGCTTTACAGCTGGAACTGTATTTGTTTCATAATTGAAGACTTTGCAACATTAAAGGGTTAATTCACCCAAAATAGAAAATTATCCCATAATTTACTCACCATCAAGCCATCCTAGGTGTATATGACTTTCTTCTTTCAGTTCAGTCAAACACAATCAGTTATATTAAATAATATAATGGCAGTGAATAAAGTCCGAGTTTTTGAAACCCAAAAAAAGCGCATCCATCCATCATAAAAGTGATCCATACGGGGTTAATAAACAACTTCTGAAGCGAAGCCATGCGTTTATAAAGTTATAAATATGGATGTGTTATATGCTTTGCTTCAGAAGGCCTTTATTAACCCCCTGGAGTCGTATGGATTACTTTTATGATTATTTTAATGCTTATAAATCTCTAATTATGCTGCATCATCACCAAATATTGGATTCAATCTTATTGTCAGCTTGTTGTCTTTGATTAGGACAGGTTTTCTATTTCTTTTTGGAACTGATCAATCGTAGGCCTCATTTATCTGAGCTTACGTATCTGAAAAAAGTGTTATTTGTGGATTATTTAGTCAATTTTACATAAAATATGAGAACAATGTGCACTGTTTATCACACTGGTGTGCTTACATGTTTAACCAGGACATTTGTTTTGAAATGCTTTTATTTTGTACAAAATGGCACAATCACTCTTGTGGTGTTCACCCAACAAAATAATAGCTTATAAATCTCGTTATGCTATTTTATCAGCAAATATGGGATTTGTTTAAACTTGTTTTCTTTAAATTAGGGCAGATTTTTTATTTTTTTAACTGATTGATCATAAGCCTTCATGAAACACCACAAGTGTTATAGGGTTTTCAACAAAGCACAAGGGTTAAACTTCTCGCCCTAATCTGCTTGCACTAACAAAAAATATCTTTAAATGATGTATTAATGCTTACATAGTTAAAGTTTTCACTCTAATGTGATCAAAGAAGGCCTTTATTAACCCCCTGGAGTCGTATGGATTACTTTTATGATGATGGATGCACTTTTTTGGGCTTCAAAATCTCAGGCTCCATTCAGTCCCATTATAAAGCTTGGAAGAGCCAGGACATTTTTTTTAAATATCTCTGATTATGTTTGGCTGAAAGAAGAAAGTCATATACACCTATGATGGCTTGATGGTGAGTAAATTATGGGATCATTTCCAATTTTGGGTGAATTATGCCTATTGTTGATTTGACTGCTCACTTTGGATAAAAGCGTCTGCTAAATTAATATATGTAAATGAAATACTCACCGATTCGTTGCCATTTTGCCACCCAACTGTCCTCTGGACTCATCATAGCAATGACACTGTAATGAAGAAGACATCACACATTAGTGTTTAAATGAAATCCAACATGAGTCCTCTCAAACAAAAGTTCATCTCTAACACACCCGTAACTCTCCAGACCAGTGTGATTCTCCTCCTTAAGCTGGACTGATTATTTGATGGTGCTTTTAAAGTGTGAATCACCTCATATTCTATTTATTTATGGTCGTTGGAAGAAAGCAAGCGAGCCATACAGGTTTAGACCAACGTTAGGGAGAGTAAAAGACTATTCACCCATCAAAAGAAGAGCTTGTGCATTCATAAACCATCTCCCGGTTGCCCTTCATCTGCAGGTATGATTCACAGTTGTCACATCCGTCATACTCGAACTGATCAATAGTCTGAAACCAGAGAAGATGAGAAGATGTTCATCACACATTTTTCCCTTAGTATTCCCTTACAATCATTAGCCACAGTCACTGTTAACTACTAGTTGTTATTGTGATGCTACCTATGATTAACAAAAGGTTATTATCTATGACTGTATCTAACAGCATACTGTACATTTTAAGACTGTAAGAGGCAGAATGATGTTTATATGTAAAATAAATAAATAAATAACACTTCCATGGTCATGTTAATGTTCTTGTACTTATCTGCTCTATCTAAACATTTAAATGTGTAAATTATGTCAATGATAAAACCATCTGTTATCATAAACGTCTCATTTTACCTTGACAAGAGAGCACAACAGACACGCTCTCAAATGGCGCAGATCTTTCGGGACAGTCTCCAGAGACATTCCTGTTGCTTTAACGCAATATACTGGAAATTAAGCAAAAAAAAAGAATCTTAATAGATGCCTCGGAACAACGATTGTTTGTTGTTAGCGCTTGCTAGCCACAACCGCACATTCGGCGACGCTTAATGACGTCACAGATATTCGCCGCGTGATCGTGACGTGAAATATTTGTTATTTATTTATTTATTTGTATTCATATAATTAACGTGGCATATTATTCTTATGCATGTATTGTGTTGTATATATATTTTTAAAATTCTAATTCTGTCGCGAAGTTGGATTTAGATCTGTAGTTTGTGACCCACCAATGAGCTGCTACGTTCCAATAAGAACACAAAATAAGAGTCTCACCGAGTTGCACAGAATTGTTGGAATGAAAATGACAGAATGAATATAAACACAAAGCCAATTAATTCTCTAATGTTTTTAAGTTTTTTTATAATATTGTTTTCAACAAAATTAGTTTCGAAACAATTTAAATTACAGTGACCACAACAGCCGTTAGAGGTCGCTGTTAACTGACGTTATAGAGGTCGCGCGAGCCTCATTATACGGTTTAAATGTGTTCTATGTGAACGCGCATAACGGTTCCAGTAACGGTTCTTGGAAGAGATGGTAAATATATAAAGAAACGTAAAGACATTAATTGTTATAGACGTTAATATATTTTGATAATATACATGTGTTGTTGTGTACTATTACTATGACAACTTTTATATCTATTTAATATTTTGGTCACACTTTACAGTAAGGTCTCACTAATTAGCATCAGTTAACTATGAGCAATACGTTTGTATTTATTAATCTTTCTTAATATTAATACAAATACAACTGTTCATGTTAACTCTGGTCCATTAAATAATAATAATAACAGATAAAACATTTGATTTTATGTATGAGATTTGATTTAAAGTAATATTGTGGAATAGTATTTTATTTTTCACTGCTAGTTAACTAGCGTTAACAAATGTAACCCCATTGTAAAGTGTTACCAATATTTCTAATGATTTATTCAATCTATTATGAACTAATGACATAATAATGTGTTAAAGTTGTTATATAGTGCTGTTTATGTTGATCATCTGCAGGTCATGAAATGAGAGATTTGATTTCTGTTGAACATGGATATGGAGTTTGATCAGTCTCTTCTCAACGTCCACATTAACTACAGTAACTTTCCAGCTAAGTTATGGTGTTTGACAAACGATCCCCAGAACAACTCCGTCTTCTGGAACCCGAATGGAGACGGTTTGATTGTCGACCAGCAGCGTTTCGAGGACGAGCTCCTGTCACCGGTCAAACAAGAGGTTAAACTCTTCAAGACCTCCAACTTCACCAGCTTCATCCGACAGCTCAACCTGTACGGCTTCCGGAAGCTGTTCTACGGGCCCTCCAAAAGCAGACACCGAAACCTGCACCGCTTCCACAATCCCTTCTTCAAACGGGGCCGAGCAGAACTTCTGGTCCATCTGAAGAGGCTGACCATCAGTAACAGGGCCAAGATCCAGGCCGGAGAGGAGATGACCTGTCTATCCCCGAGTCGAATCCATCACCAGCGTCAGCAAAACACTACAGACACGGAGAATACAGGCCAGTTCAACTCTCATACTAATCCACCATTTCTAAAGTGACCCTGGACCACAGATCCAGTCACGAGTCGCACGGGTATATTTGTGGCAATAGCCAACTATACATTGTATGGGTCAAAATTATAGATTTTTCTTTAATGCCAAAAATCATTAGGATCAGGTAAAATTCAATTCTGTTGCTTTAAATCTTTGAATGTTCTACAAACTACTCAAAAAGTTCTTCATACTCATTTCTTAGGTTCTGCACACCCCTATCAGCACATCAGTGGCGTATCCCATCAGCTGAAGGGGTTTGACGGAGGCCCGATGCCTCCCCAGTCCTGGATCTTTCCTTGCGGCGATGCGCCTCCTCTCTACCCTAACAAAGGCATCCCGGTGTCTGTGATCCGCCCGTATCCGTACAACGTTCCTCGTAGAGTTCAGTCCAGTCCCGCTGCCCTGTTCCCACAGGAGACTAAATATATCCCACATCACCTGTCCTATCCTCCTGGATTTTACCCGCCAGGTACAGACTTAGGTTTACAATATTTGCAACATTGCATCAGTTCATCTCGAATCTGTTTTCAGTGTATTTTGTATTTTCTGCAGGAAACAAAACACATTTTTTCAATTATTTCCTCTAGACAACAGTGAGAGCAAACAGAGGCTTGGCTTAAGTAACATTTGTCTTCTAAGAAAAAACAAACAAACAGTAATCTCATGTGTGTCTTGAGTTTCAGAAGAGATCTCAACTATGTCTCATATGTGCTCAGATTTGCCAACGTCTGCAATCAAACGTCAGATTAATCACACAAAAAATCGTATTTGTTTTCTTGCATTTCTCCTTAGAAATTTTAGGAGAAACATTGGAGATGAAACTGATGCTTACTCTTGTGTTTATGTTAGTTTATAAATGTACTGTACTGGTGTGTGTGTGTGTGTGTGTGTGTGTGTGTGTGTGTGTGTGTGTGTGTGTGTGTGTGTCTTGCTTTCAGTAGTTCATCAGTGTTGCACTTCTGGCTTTATGGAAGCAGATCGAACAGGTGGAGATCAAACATCTTATGCACCATCATCATATGCACATTATGCTTATTACCCGGTGAGACCCGTTACACAGTTGATATGTTGACAAACATTATTGCACATCTTTCTGATCATTCATATTCACAAATAAATATGTCTCCAGACTGATCTCATGAAATGGCGTATGTATGACACGCCAATTCGTATTTCCATTTTTGGCGTGTTATCAACACACATAATAACTTTACAGCGTGTTTATCAACGCCGTTGACTTAGCGTTACATTACTGTATATATAAATATATATGACCTACCCCAACCCCGTCCCTAAACCTACCCGTCACTGGGGTTAATACCATTTATGAGTCTTCCCCTACCATCCTAGGAAAAAAAATATCGCTCCCCAGATGTAGATATACATTTTGCTTCGTTTCGCTCGGACATTTAACGGCGTAGACATACACGCGGAAGATGGCGGTTCGTTTCGGTGTGGACATACATGCGGATAGCTCAAAATGCGTATAGATAAGCGTATATGCGTATATGAATTTTTTTTACAGATTCACTGAGAGTAATATATTGAGAGTAAAAATATTGAGAGTAATATGCCATGAACATTTTTTACAGATTCACTCAGTAATTGTTCACTGAGACATCAACATGACATCATGACTTTACGTAAACATACACGCCACTTTCAAGTCAAGTGGCGTGTATGTTTACGTAAAGTCATGATGTCATGTTGATGTCTCAATGAACAATTACTGAGTGAATCTGTAAAAAATGTTCATGGCATATTACTCTCAATATTCAAAAGATATAAATCACATGAAACCTGCCAAGTCAAATGTCATTGTCATATTTTCACACAAACACACAAACTAACCTAACCCCTAAACCTACCCATCACACACACACACACACACACACACTAACCCGACCCCTAAACATTTACATTTACATTTACATTTATTCATTTAGCTGACGCTTTTATACAAAGCGACTTACAATTGCTATATATGTCAGAGGTCGCACGCCTCTGGAGCAACTAGGGGTTAAGTGTCTTGCTCAGGGACACATTGGTGTCTCACAGTGGATTCGAACCCGGGTCTCTCACACCAAAGGCATGTGTCTTATCCATTGCGCCACCACCCCCTAAACCTACCCATCACACACACACACACACACACACACACACACACACACACACACACACACACACACACACACACACACACACACACACACACACACACACACACACACACACACACACACACACACACACACACACACACACACACACACACACACACACACACACACACACACACACACACACACACTAACCCGACCCCTAAACCTACCCATCACACACACACACACACACACACACACACACACACACACACACACACACACACACTAACCCGACCCCTAAACCTACCCATCACACACACACACACATACACACTAACCCGACCCCTAAACCTACCCATCACACACACACACACACACACACACACACACACACACACACACACACACACACACTAACCCGACCCCTAAACCTACCCATCACACACACACACACACACACACACACACACACACACACATACACATTAACCCGACCCCTAAACCTACCCATCACACACACACACACACACACACACACACACATACACACTAACCCGACCCCTAAACCTGC
>CM038624.1:48452213-48492213 GCA_021554675.1 Leuciscus idus | reverse complement strand
ATTCAACATCTCTGGAGTCTCAAAAAAGGTTAAAAGACGCTTTGCCGGTCTTTAATTCAATTCACTTCACATTGGCACTTGGTGTTTTATGCCCCCAACGGCGCCTTCCAGGCAGCGAGGGGATGGGTAGGTTTAAGGTTGAGGGTAGGGTTAGCTGCCTCTAAGGAGCCATTGGGGGCCTAAAACACCATCGAGCCTTCACATTTATTTGTATAGCGCTTTTCACAATACACATCGTTTCACAGCAGCTTTACAGAAAATGCATGAGTCCACATAACATCTGTTATCAGAGGAAACTAAGTTATGCATTTCAGAAATGTACAAAATGTATTAATTTAAACAATGTAATAATTGAATGCAGAAACAATGAGTTCAGTGAAGTGATGAATACTCTTTAAGCAGTGTTGGGTGTAACACATTACAAGTAACTCCAGTTAGTAAAGTAATGCATAACTTATACATTTACAACAAGTTATTTTTTCAAATAAGTAATGCAAGTGACTTTGTTTTCCCATTTATTGACTGACACTGTCGTGAGTACATTGATGGCTACTTCTAAACTAAATGTGAGCATTTACTCATCCCACTGGCAAAAAAACAGAATCAGAATTCCTCACAATGAATAAAATCAGTGAAATGCTAAATCAGAACACCACGTAAACCTCCAATAATTAAATATCTTAAATAAAACAAATATTTGTATGCATTTAATCTCACTTTATTGACAAATTTACTTGCTGCTGACCTTCAACGATTCAGTTAAACTGAAAGGATCCACTTCAGCCTTATTATTAAAATGTTGGCCAAAATATAGAACATTAGCCCAAGAATAGAACATTTTTGTTATTAAAACAAACAAAAAACAAGCCCAGCCCAGGTGCGAAGTAACACAAAAGTTATGTAACTCATTACTTTCTAAGTAAAGCAATTAGTTAGTTTTTAAGGCTGTAACACAATATTGTAATGCATTACTTTTCAAAGTAACTTTCCCCAACACTGTCTTTAAGTGTGTGTTCACTAGAATCACAGGTTGCCCCAGGCTAATAGTATAAAGACTGATGATGTTTTTTTTTGAATGGTGAATAACACTGAAATCCTCTGTAAATCAGGCTGGTACAGATCAGAAAGTGACAGCAGAGCAAGACTCGTGAGAACACTCCCTGCTGCTGCTGCTGCGTTAGGTAGGACCGTTCCAGACTATATCACTCCTCTACGTTACGCTTTTACATAATCATTCACATTTGCTTTTTAATTCTTACTTTTTATGACTTTATGGTTGTTATTATATGATCCACAGATGACAGGCAGGATTCATCAGCATATGCACATGATACATACTGTAGTATGAACAATATATCAAAAAAACTAAAAACGTATTTATAACGTTTAAAAAATGGTATGAATTCTTTAAGAAAGTTTTGCTTTTGTGTGATTTCAAGTATTTTAAGTAAATATTGCGTGCTGTTCTTTGAATATCTAGTGAAAGTGATATTTTATTTGAAATGATCTTATATATTTCAGTATTTATAAGCTTTATATATTTAACAGCACGAGAGTGAAAGTCAGATTTTAATTGCAGTGAAATTACCTGATTTGTTCTCAGCTTTTTTGAATTTGAATAAATGCAAAGCGAGTGAAAACCCTGATAAAGGCTGAACGAGTGTCATTGCTGTGTTTCGTGTTATTTTGATGGCACAGTGAAATTATGTTATTATAAACCTGCTCAAGTCATGATAAATGATTAATACACCAAATCTTAATTTCCCTTAGGATTTTATTCCTGTAACTCATACAGAACAGACAGTTTAAAAGGAGCTTGACAGTAATAAACAGGAAAATAACTCAAATATGAGCCGAATTCAAATTCTGCTGTAAAGCTCAATTCAGATTATATAGTTGAATCATTCTAGTGCTTTTTAGTGTAATTAAATTGTTTAACAATAACAAAGAATAAGATGTCGTTATTACGACATAATTGAGGGGAAAAAATAATATGTATGTGGCAGCAATGCGTCACCTGTCGCTCATATCTCATCACCTGTCGCTCATATCTCATCACCTGTCGCTCATATCTCGTCACCTGTCGCTCATATCTCGTCACCTGTCGCTCATATCTCGTCACCTGTCGCTCATATCTCATAACCTGTCGCTCATATCACATAACCTGTCGCTCATATCTCATAACCTGTCGCTCATATCTCATAACCTGTCGCTCATATCTCATAACCTGTCGCTCATATCTCATAACCTGTCGCTCATATCTTTTAAGTTGTTGCGCTTGTGATAAGGTTGAAGGTCACATGAAAACGTCAACATGGCGGATGATGTCCGGATCGCATTCATACTTAACGAGATCTGGCTATAAAGTACCTACTCTTTTTAGCGCTCGTTAAGTACTTATTGAAATTAAGTACCTACTCATTGAGTATGCGGTTTCGAACGCAGTCTCAGTGTCAGTGTGAGAGGGGGAGTGGCCAGCTGTGCTCACTCAGTGTCAGTGTTAGAGGGGGAGTGGCCAGCTGTGTTCACTCAGTGTCAGTGTTAGAGGGGGAGTGGCCAGCTGTGCTCACTCAGTGTCAGTGTTAGAGGGGGAGTGGCCAGCTGTGTTCACTCAGTGTCAGTGTGAGAGGGGGAGTGGCCAGCTGTGTTCACTCAGTGTCAGTGTGAGAGGGGGAGTGGCCAGCTGTGTTCACTCAGTGTCAGTGTTAGAGGGGGAGTGGCCAGCTGTGTTCACTCAGTGTCAGTGTTAGAGGGGGAGTGGCCAGCTGTGCTCACTCAGTGTGAGAGGGGGAGTGGCCAGCTGTGCTCACTCAGTGTCAGTGAGAGGGGGAGTGGCCAGCTGTGCTCACTCAGTGTCAGTGTGAGAGGGGGAGTGGCCAGCTGTGCTCACTCAGTGTCAGTGTGAGAGTGGGAGTGGCCAGCTGTGCTCACTCAGTGTCAGTGTGAGAGGGGGAGTGGCCAGCTGTGCTCACTCAGTGTCAGTGAGAGGGGGAGTGGCCAGCTGTGCTCACTCAGTGTCAGTGTGAGAGGGGGAGTGGCCAGCTGTGCTCACTCAGTGTCAGTGAGAGGGGGAGTGGCCAGCTGTGCTCACTCAGTGTCAGTGTGAGAGTGGGAGTGGCCAGCTGTGCTCAGTGTCAGTGTGAGAGGGGGAAGGGCCAGCTGTGCTCGCTCAGTGTCAGTGTGAGAGGGGGAGGGGCCAGCTGTGCTCACTCAGTGTCAGTGAGAGGGGGAGTGGCCAGCTGTGCTCACTCAGTGTCAGTGTTAGAGGGGGAGTGGCCAGCTGTGCTCACTCAGTGTCAGTGTGAGAGGGGGAGTGGCCAGCTGTGCTCACTCAGTAGGTGTGTTCGACATCGGCTGCGGCTGGATGTAACCGATCGCCGAGAGTAGCCGCGTGCAGGCGGGGAGGAGCTGCAAACGGAGATGTGAAGTCGGACACTTTCTGGTTCCCGTAGTGACCGCTCACGTGGTGTTCGCGTACTTTACCACAGCTGAAGTGAAATAAATGTAATATTGGCCAAATAATACACAGATGTTTCAGAGACATTTTCATTCAATAGGCCTACTTTATGTACTGCTTCATACAGCGTCTGTTTGAACAAGAATAAAGTTCAACATAATTGCTACTATTAATGAAGTGGAGTCTATACGTTTTTTAATCAGTTTTAATTTGATAAACATGACACAATATAACATACAACATAAAAAGAGTGTTTACTGTTATAAAAAACTGATTTGTGAGCTTTAGAGTAACTAAAGGTGTTCGAATAAACACGAAACACACGTGATCGTTGTCATGCGGTGAATCCGGCCAATCGTGGGACAGCTGTGTCGTCATTAGCCCTCCTGCAGCCCAGTGCAGCCGCTCTTGAGAAGCTGCACTGGCTGAGTTCTCCGGCTACTCTCGAATCGCTCTCGCGGTACTTTGATGGCATACGTCACAGTCACGTGGCGTCGGCGCTGTATCAAGTCGGACAAAATTTCTAACCGGCATGCACTGCTTCAAGTCAGCCGCCGATCGGTCTGCGCAGAGCTGCATGAAGTCGAACAAGCCTTCAGTGTCAGTGTGAGAGGGGGAGTGGCCAGCTGTGCTCACTCAGTGTCAGTGTGAGAGGGGGAGTGGCCAGCTGTGCTCACTCAGTGTCAGTGTGAGAGGGGGAGTGGCCAGCTGTGCTCACTCAGTGTCAGTGTGAGAGGGGGAGGGGCCAGCTGTGCTCACTCAGTGTCAGTGTTAGAGGGGGAGGGGCCAGCTGTGCTCACTCAGTGAAAGTGAGAGGGGGAGTGGCCAGCTGTGCTCACTCAGTGTCAGTGTGAGAGGGGGAGTGGCCAGCGGCAAGAGCGGCAAAAGCCAATGTGCGCTTCTTTTACCGACATATTTAACGATATCTTTTGCATTTCTAATCCAAACAACGGCAAACTTGGCACTGCACTTACTCGTGCCCGTAGCAAGACACCTGTCAAGTTTGAAATCCATTGGACTAACGGTTCAAGAGATGTGCTAATAACAGACAGACGTTCTGTTATTAGCTGGGGATATTGGGGATATTTTGGGGATATTTAATTTAATTTTATCAATCAATAAATTCCTCTTGAAACAAACTTTGTTGTATTATTTTAATTTAATACTGTGAAGCTGCTTTGATAAAATCTGTATTGTGAAAAGCGCTATACAAATAAACTTGACTTGACTTGACGTTCCTGTAATTTATGGATAGATTCTGCCTCCATAAAACCTGTCTATAATATAGTCATCTGCTTCCTTCCCGTTATTTTATTTCCCTGATTTACAATCCTCTCAATATAATTCTTATTTTTCACATTCAGAGAATTACACCAGCACAACAATGAAAAGGATTATAGCGACTCAATACAGGATCTGTAGAACATTCACATCAATGTTTTATTCACATTAAATGACCTTAGTTTCCGCAAACAATACAATCTTTGCTGCCCCCTCTTACAAAAAGCATCAGTATTTGTGGAAAAAGTCAATTTGTTATCTAAGACAGTCCCCAAATACTTGTACTGTTCAACACTCTGAATACCCTGCGTTGAGGTGTTCAACTACAAGATCGTCCATAAAAATCTCAACCTTGTCAGTTACATCAACATTTCTTATTTCTGGGTCATCTCCATCCGTTACATTCAAAGCATGCAGATAGTCTTTAATATATACCATTTCTGGGGATTCATCAGAAGAATTCATAATCATTTGTTCTCCATTTCCAATATTTATTACAAGATATTAATGTTGAGTTAGCTGTGTTAAACTATTTAATGAACTGTAAGCTGTAGATTTTTTTAGGCCCATCCTGGATTAACTCATGAGACACAAATAGATGCAGTGTCTTTATGTAAAGTCAAATCTTTAGTTTGAAGTAAGTCATGTTGTATGTGCAGTCAATTCTTTGTGGAACCATCCTAAGGCCTAGATGATGTAGTCAGCGGAGATGTGCCGAGGAGGACCATTTCCCCTTGGCATGGTGTGGGGTCGTGACCTGCAAAACACACAAACATGATGTATGAAACGGTGCATTTGTACACTCGTAAAGTCTGATGTGCTATGTGACATCACTCACTGTTAGGATGTTGTGACATTACAAGGCTATTTCAATGACACACTCCACAAGATAATATATCTCGGATATCTCAGCCCAAAAGTGACTGAAACCTTCCGTTCGTCTCAGTATTATAAGGCTGATCTGAACAACAAAAGATTTACAAAATTCGGTTGCCCGTTCCTGATTTTAATGTACAAAGCAGCAGTCAGTACACTATATTATATACACTTTGAAGTAATATATATATTGCAGTTAATCATATTAGCTAAGAACTGAACAAAAAAGCTAAATTTGTCTGGCCCACCTCTGGGCCTCATATCCTTCAATTCTGGCCCAGTTCTTGCTGGGTCCTCGGCCCAAAACTGAAATTTTACTTGAAATTAGCAGGTTTTGCATTTAAGTTCAATCTATTTGAGTTCAACCTAATTTCCAAGAACACTCGAGAGATTACAAGCACAGTCCTGATATACTGTGTTACATAGAAGTCACAGTTATTATCTTCTACTTAATATCTGTATTTATGTCCATTTATATTCTTCCTTTTTTAGAATTTTCTAAAATGAAGAAAAATGAATAGCAAATTATTAGAAACATCTCTGTGAATGACTATTAGAGCAGCACCAACTAATCAATACAATTAAAGATGAAAATAGTACAACAAATATCATGTTCAGATTTTTAAGCAGTTAATGTCAAATCATATTTATAACCGTAAGTAATAACAAAAAGAATAGAACATAGAAAATAAAAGATGGTAGAAATAACATGAACCAACGTAATAATGACTCACTGTCATCTAAACTGGAGAGATCTGGCACAGGCGGCAACTCTTGATCCTGGAGGATCCTGGGACACACAGAGACTCCAGATCTTCTAGACCTGGCCTGGCACACACACCAACTCAGGATCTGCAGGATCTGCGTCCGGTGTTTGCTTGATCCTGGAGGGACCTGGAACACACAGAGACTCCCGCCGGGCCGGGCCCTTGATCAAGCATTTATGTTTTTCTAATCATTACTTTATTAACCAACCGTCTGCTAGCTGTCTCACGTCACCAAGGTCTGATAAATCCCATCAGATAGAGACTCTTTCACCTAGCTATCATCACATAGAGACTGTGTCTGTTCCCCAAATTTGGAAATCCAAAAAAACGTTTCAACCCATCTAAGGTTAAAAATGTAATTGATGTTCAACAAATTAAAAACCGCTAAAACAGATGAGCAAATGATAACGCTTGGGTTGCTGAATATTCTATCCCTTACTTCAAATGCACCTATTGTTAATGATATGATTACTGACTATAATCTAGATGTGCTGTGTTTGACAGAAACCTGGCTAAAACCAAACGATTACATTACTTTAAATGAGTCCACCCCGCAAGATTACTGTTATAAACATGAACCTCGTCTGAAACGCAAAGGGGGAGGTGTCGCTGTAACTTATAGTAATATTTTTGTGTAAATGACAAATCACATTTGAGATTTGTGTTGGCTACTGTATACAGGCCACCAGGGCACCATAAAGATTTTATCAAAGAATTTGGACCCTTGCTCTTCTCCATCTACACATCAGTCGGACACATCATACAGGCACAGGCACTGCTATGCTGATGACACACAGCTCTTCCTCTTATTTCAACCAGATGATCCCACAGTAGCTCCACAGATCTCAAGCTGTCTGGCGGACATCTCGACATGGATGAAGGAACATCACCTGCAGCTCAACCTGACATAGACTGAGCTTCTCGTCCTCCCTGCCAATCCATCTCTACAGCACGACTTCACTATCCAGCTAAAATCATCATCAATCACCCCATCAAGGTCGGCCAGAAATCTGATGACCAGCTGACCTTCACAGATCACATTTCAAAGACAGCCCAATCATGCAGGTTTGCACTGCACAACATCAGGAAGATCAGGCCTTTCCTAACTGAGCATGCAACACAACTTCTTGTCCAGGCCCTGGTCATTTCTAGGCTTGACTACTGCAATGCTCTTCTGGCTGTGTGTGCTCGTTGTACCACGGCGTTGGACTATTTTCTTTAATCTTCTTTAAGCGCAACAGTGCAACTGTGTCTAAAGTGCTGGAAAAGAGAGAGTTAAAAGTTTCTGTCGCAATATCGAGTTCTTCTAAGCTATTTGGGATGCTGAGATGATGAAGCTGATTAGGAAGATTATTGATAAAGCTATCTTTAGTGGCAGAAGTGATAGGTCTAACAGAGTCGGCTTAGCAGCCTTGGCTAAATGTAATTTACATGAGACTAGATAATGATCTGAGATGTCATCGCTCTGCTGAAGAATTTCAACGGCATCAACATTTATTCCGTGTGATAATATTAGATCTAGAGTATGATTACGACAATGAGTAGGTCCTGACACGTGTTGTCTAAGAGTTCAGAATGTCTTTAAATGCCAATCCCAATGCATCTTTTTCATTATCTATATGTATATTAAAATCACCAACAATTAGTACTTTATCTGCAGTCAATACTAACTCTGATAGAAAGTCAGCAAATTTACATTTAGTCATTTAGCAGACGCTTTTTGTGATGTGATTTAAATGATTATTGCAGTAAGCTCCACTAGGAGGTGCTACTGGCTTTTGTATTCTTTAGCTCTGCTTGTTTTACGGCAGATGACCTGCTCTTCGGCAGTTGTAATATTGTTGTTAAATACGTGATCGCCACTGTTCTCTGCTCTTGGCAAATCCTGTTAATAAACCGTTGAAGACTACTTTCGGGAATCTGTGAATTCATGACATGGTGTCAGAAGTTGGATATTTCGCCCTGTGAACAAGATTGAAGCAACGAGATGGCTAAGTTTCAGTCTCCTGAATCGTTTGACTTCACCCAGCCTTCGGCGTGGCCGACCTGGAGACAGCGGTTTTCCCGCTTCCGGATAGCAACTAAGCTAAACCAAGAAGATGACGATATACAAGTGAATACGCTGTTATACGCAATGGGGAAAGAGTCGGAACCTATCTTTAGCACCTTTACATTTCCGGATGATGTGCAGCACTATTATGAAGAGGTTTTGAAAAAGTTTGACGAACATTTTGTGCCAAAGCGGAATACGATACATGAACGTGCCTGTTTCCATAGACGCTCACAGCTCCATGGGGAGAGCGTGGAGGCGTTTGTCAGAGAGCTTTATAAGCTTGCAGAGCACTGCGATTTCGGAGCAACTAAAGATGAACAGATAAGGGATCGCATTGTAATCGGCATCGCAGATGGAGAAGTGTCGCAAAAGTTACAACTCGAACCGGACTTGACATTGGAGAAGGCAATCAGTATTGCGCGACAGTCGGAGCTTATTAAAGCACAAAACGCCAGCGCCAGAGCAACAAATGTTGAGGTGGGTGCCGTTAATGCACGCAAGTACAAGCAGCCTAGGCAGTACGACAAAAGGTATGCAAAAAACAAAGATGAACAATACAAGAACGTGACACATCAAGCAAGGAAAATGTGCACAAGATGTGGGAGACAGCATGATTACGGTGCATGTCCAGCTACAGGTAAACGCTGTCGCAAATGCAATAAAACGGGACATTTTGAAGCACTGTGCAAAACTAAGAATGTGAATGCAATTGAAACTACTGACGGTGACAGTGATGAGGGCAGTGCATGGTTTCTCGGGGCTGTTGCTGATGGCAGTGAATGTGATGAGGACAAATGGTATGAAGACCTACAAATCAATGGCACAACTGTTACGTTCCGGATTGATACAGGCACAGATGTAACGGTGATTCCCGAGGAAACATATTCATCCCTGCAACAGCGCCCTCTCCTGGTGATGACAAAATCAACCTTCACAAGCCCAGGTGGAAAGCTCGTGTGTAAAGGCAAGTTTATGACACACTGTGAAAAACATGGAGAGACTTTCCCATTTTGGATTTATGTTATGTCAGGCCCCTTCACAACAAACTTACTTGGACGGAAAACTGCAATCAAAATGGGACTAGTGCGCAGAGTAAATGGACTCGAGTCATACGATGATGTATTTGGGAACATTGGACTGTTAAATTGTGAGCCAGTCAAAATAGAGCTTAGGCCGGACGCCAAGCCATACAGCACTGTAACCCCACGGCGCATCCCATTTCCAATCCTACCTCAAGTGGAGGAGGAACTGAAGCGAATGCAGTCTCTTGGCATCATAGAAGAAGTAAAGGAAGCCACAGACTGGTGTGCTCCTATGGTGCCAGTGATTAAAAAGAACAAGAAACCTCGGATCTGTGTGGATCTTACCAAACTGAATAAAGCAGTGAAAAGAGAAAGGTTCATCCTGCCCACGCTAGAGGATATTGCACCAAAACTGTCAGGCGCAACAGTGTTCTCCACGGTGGACGCATCAAGTGGGTTTTGGCAGATCCCACTTGAGGAGAGCAGCAGGAAACTTACAACCTTTATTACTCCAGTGGGCCGCTTCTGTTTCCGTCGCCTTCCTTTCGGCATTACATCTGCACCGGAAATATTTCAGCAGAAAATGAGCTCACTTCTGAGAGATCACACCGGCACAGAAGTTGTCATGGATGACATTCTGATCTTTGGCAAGGACAAGGAAGACCACGACCAGAACCTACAAGCTGTGATGAAAACAATTAAAGCTTCAGGACTGAAACTAAACAAGGACAAATGTCAATTCAGGAAACCTGAGATTCACTATTTTGGACACATCATTGGGAAGAATGGCATTAAACCGGACACTGAGAAAGTCAGAGCCATTGCGGAACTTCCCAGCCCAACGAACATAACGGAACTGCGTCAAAGGATTGGAATGATAAACTACTTGGGAAAATTCCTTCCTGATCTCTCCACCGTCATGCACCCTATAAACAGCCTATTGAAGAGCGACACAGTGTGGACATGGGGAGAAGCACAAGAGGAAGCCTTCAAAAAGGTAAAAGGCATGCTAACTTCAGCACCCGTACTGGCATATTATGACACAACAAAGCCAACAGTGGTAAGCGCAGATGCAAGTAGTTATGGCCTAGGGGGCGCACTCTACCAAGAACACAGTGACGGACTCCGACCAGTCGCCTTTTGTTCGAGGACACTGACAGAGACTGAGCGTAGGTACTCCCAGATAGAGAAGGAATGCCTTGCCAGTGTGTGGGCATGCGAGCGCTTCGGGAGGTACTTACAAGGTATGGACAGGTTCGTGCTTGAGACCGACCACAAACCTCTGGTTCCACTTATCAACAGTTATGACCTGGATAAAGCACCTGTTAGGTGTCAGAGGTTATTGATGCGTCTAATGAAGTTTAACGCAGAAGCTGTTCACGTACCTGGAAAACAGCTCGTTGTTGCTGACACCCTGTCTCGCAACCCCCTGCAGGGCGGTACTGTGTCAGACACAGAGCATGATGTCAAAGCTTATGTTCAGGCAGTGATTGGAACTAGACCAATCACCAAAGACAGACTTAATGCAATGAGAGAAGCTACAAGCAACGACAACATTCTTCAAACGGTGATTCGTTACACAAGTAATGGCTGGCCCTCAGATTTGTCCCGCCTGCCACACAACCTGCTCAAGTATCACGCCGCTAGAGCTCACCTGTCTGAAGTCAATGGACTCTTGCTGTATGATGACCGCATTGTTGTTCCTCTTTCAATGCAAAAGACTGTGCTGTCACAAATACATGCGGGTCATCAGGGACTCACGAAGTGCCGGAAAAGGGCTAACATTTCAGTGTGGTGGCCAGGTGTCGGGAGAGACATTGCTGAGCTTGTAAAAGCATGTGAGTTTTGCATCAAGAATAAACCAACTCAAAGAAAAGAGCCACTGATCACCACACCACTGCCAATAGGAGCTTGGCAGAAGATAGCCGCTGATTTATTTGAACTTGAAGGTAAACAGTATTTGGTAGCAACAGACTATTACTCACGCTACATTGAGATTTCTCACTTACCTTCCACAAGCAGCAACCAAGTCATCACTCGCCTGAAGTGCATGTTCGCCAGGTGGGGGATCCCGTTTGAGCTAGTTACAGATAATGGCCCTCAGTTCGCTTCAGCGGACTTTCGCCAGTTCAGTGAGGAGTACAACTTTGAGCACACGACGTCAAGCCCTCACTACCCTCAAGCGAATGGAGCTGCTGAGAGGAGTGTAGCCATTGCAAAGAGAATCCTTCGACAACCGGATCCACAACTAGCCTTGTTGAGTTACAGAGCCACAACTATCACCGCAACAGGCCAGAGCCCAGCTCAACTGATGATCGGACGAGAAATCAGAACCACAGTTCCTGTGTTGCCACAGCAGCTGAGCCCGACTGCAGTTGACCATCAGGCGGTAAGATTTAAGGACCAACAATCCAAAGCTGCCTACCGCTTCTTCTACAACAAGCGTCACTCAACCCGACCTCTGCCTACACTGCAGCCTGGTCAGAGGGTTAATGTCAAACTGGATGGGGAGAAGGGCTGGAAAACCCCAGCAAAAGTTATCGCGAAAGCTCAAGAGCCCAGGTCCTATCTAATTCAAACCGACCAAGGGACTGTTGCCCGCAGGAACAGGAGGCATTTGCAAGAAGTGCCTGAGCCAGTATCTGAAAGTGCTGGACAAGAGACTAATAATGATGACTATGACTTTGCCACCCAAGATGACACAGACATCCCTCTCACTGCTACTAGTTCACTTGTGTCCTGTGCTCCAACTATTTGCCCGAGTTCGGGCGCCTCTCCAAAGAGAACCTTAGCCGGGAGAGCTATTAGACCACCTGCCAGGTTTAAGGACTATGTTTAAGATGAAAATGTCCTTTACTGGTCGTGTATTGTGTTACGTTACTGACTTCTTGTTCTGATATTATTATGGAAGTTACAGTGACAGTTAAATTGCTAAAAGTAAAAAAAAAAAAAAAAAAAAGTATTTTGTTCAAGACTTTGCTTATCTGAATATATTGACATACAGCTAAGAGATAAAGGTACTTACGATATTTGGTATAAATGCTTAATTGGCTGTTAAAACAAAATTAATAGAAATGTAATACTGCTAATTGGAATTTACTTAAGAGGGGAGATGTGATGTGATTTAAATGATTATTGCAGTAAGCTCCACTAGGAGGTGCTACTGGCTTTTGTATTCTTTAGCTCTGCTTGTTTTACAGCAGATGACCTGCTCTTCGGCAGTTGTAATATTGTTGTTAAATACGTGATCGCCACTGTTCTCTGCTCTTGGCAAATCCTGTTAATAAACCGTTGAAGACTACTTTCGGGAATCTGTGAATTCATGACACTTTTGTCCAAAGCGACTTACAAAATAGGACTAAATTAAGCGAGTCATCGTGAAGAGGCAAAAAACAACGCAAGAAGTGCTCAAAATACGAAGTTCAGGCATTGTTCAGAGTAGCATGATCCCACAGTAGCTGCACGGATCTCAAGCTGTCTGGCGGACATCTCAACATGGATGAAGGAACATCACCTGCAGCTCAACCTGGTAAAGACTGAGCTTCTAGATTCATCATCAATCACCCCATCAAGGTCGGTCAGAAATCTTGGAGTGATATTGGATGACCAGCTGACCTTCACAGATCACATTTCAAAGACAGCTCGATCATGCAGGTTTGCACTGCACAACATCAGGAAGATCAGGCCTTTCCTAACTGAGCATGCAACACAACTTCTCGTCCAGGCCCTGGTCATTTCTAGGCTTGAC
This sequence comes from Leuciscus idus, assembly GCA_021554675.1. Classification (NCBI taxonomy): domain Eukaryota; kingdom Metazoa; phylum Chordata; class Actinopteri; order Cypriniformes; family Leuciscidae; genus Leuciscus; species Leuciscus idus. The sequence continues at coordinate 48,479,009 of CM038624.1, read as the reverse complement.
TACTGCAATGCTCTTCTGGCTGGACTTCCATCATGTGCAACCAAACCTCTACAAATGATTCAGAACGCTGCAGCTCGTCTTGTCTTCAACGAGCCCAAAGGGCCCACGTCACTCCTCTCTTCATCACTTTGCACTGGCTACCACTCGCTGCTGGCATCAAGTTCAAGGCTTTGAGGCTTGCTTACAGATCTATCACAGGCTCAGCTCCCTCCTACTTTCACTCACTCCTACAAGTCTACATCCCTAACAGAAACCTACGATCGGTCAACGAGCGACGTCTCGTGGTTCCATCACAGAGAGCCACAAAATCACTTTCCAGAACATTCTCATTCACAGTTCCATGCTGGTGGAATGCTCTCCCCACCCTCATCCGGAATGCAGAATCCATGACAACATTCAAAAGACAGCTGAAAACCCATCTCTTCTGTGAGCACTTAACCTAAGAAGGGTTTTCAGTTGTCTTTTGAATGTTGTCAGGGATTCTGCATTCCGGATGAGGGTGGGGAGAGCATTCCACCAGCATGGAACTGTGAATGAGAATGTTCTGGAAAGTGATTTTGTGGCTTTCTGTGATGGAACCACGAGACGTCGCTCGTAGACCGATCGTAGGTTTCTGTTAGGGATGTAGACTTGTAGGAGTGAGTGAAAGTAGGAGGGAGCTGAGCCTGTGATAGATCTGTAAGCAAGCCTCAAAGCCTTGAACTTGATGTGAGTGGTAGCCAGTGCAGAGAGATGAAGAGAGGAGTGACGTGGGCCCTTTTGGACTCGTTGAAGACAAGACGAGCTGCAGCGTTCTGAATCATTTGTAGAGGTTTGGTTGCACATGATGGAAGTCCAGCCAGAAGAGCATTGCAGTAGTCAAGCCTAGAAATGACCAGGGCCTGGACGAGAAGTTGTGTTGCATGCTCAGTTAGGAAAGGCCTGATCTTCCTGATGTTGTGCAGTGCAAACCTGCATGATCGAGCTGTCTTTGAAATGTGATCTGTGAAGGTCAGCTGGTCATCCAATATCACTCCAAGATTTCTGACCGACCTTGATGGGGTGATTGATGATGAATCTAGCTGGATAGTGAAGTCGTGTTGTAGAGATGGATTGGCAGGGAGGACTAGAAGCTCAGTCTTTGCCAGGTTGGGCTGCAGGTGATGTTCCTTCATCCATGTTGAGATGTCCGCCAGACAGCTTGAGATCCGTGCAGCTACTGTGGGATCATGCTACTCTGAACAATGCCTGAACTTCGTATTTTGAGCATTTCTTGCATTGTTTTTTGCCTCTTCACGATGACTCGCTTAATTTAGTCCTAATTTGTAAGTCGCTTTGGACAAAAGCGTCTGCTAAATGACTAAATGTAAATTTGCTGACTTTCTATCAGAGTTAGTATTGGCTGCAGATAAAGTACTAATTGTTGGTGATTTTAATATACATATAGATAATGAAAAAGATGCATTGGGATTGGCATTTAAAGACGTTCTGAACTCTATTGGAGTTAGACAACACGTGTCAGGGCCTACTCATTGCCGTAATCATACTCTAGATCTAATATTATCACACGGAATAAAGGTTGATGCCGTTGAAATTCTTCAGCAGAGCGATGACATCTCAGATCATTATCTAGTCTCGTGTAAATTACATTTAGCCAAGGCTGCAAAGCCGACTCCGTGTTACAAATATGTTAGACCTATCACTTCTGCCACTAAAGATTGCTTTATTAATAATCTTCCTAATCAGTTTCATCATCTCAGCATCCCAGATAGCTTAGAAGAACTCGATATTGCGACAGAAACTTTTATCTCTCTCTTTTCCAGCACTTTAGACACAGTTGCACTGTTGCGCTTAAAGAAGATTAAAGAAAATAGTCCGATCAGCCGATTTCAGCCGATCTCCGGGTCTGGCGGTACCACTTTTAGCATAGCTTAGCATAGATCAGTGGTTCCCAATCCTGGTCCTGGGGACCCACAGCTCTGCACAGTTTGTATGTCTCCTTTATCTGACACACCCAGTTCAGTTCAGAGCTCTTTCCTAACGAGATGATGATCTGAATCAGGTGTGTTAAATGAGGGAGACATGCAAACTGTGCAGAGCTGTGGGTCCCCAGGACCAGGATTGGGAACCACTGGCATAGATCATTGAATCGGACAGGACCATTAGCATCTCTCTCAAAAAAATGACCAAAGAGTTTCGATATTTTTCCTATTTAAAACTTGACTCTTCTGTAGTTACATCGTGTCCTAAGACCGACGGAAAATGAAAAGTTGCGATTTTCTAGGCTGATATGGCTAGGAACTATACTCTCATTCCTGTGTAATAATCAAGAAACTTTGCTGCCGTACCATGAGTCCAGCAGGCGTAATGATATGACGCAGCGCCTGAAAATAGGTCTAATAGATTAGACAAACTTAGTCCCGGTCACGTTGGAAGTTACCGAGCTGGGGACTATTTTCAGGCGCTGTGTCATATCATTACGCCTGCTGGACTCATGGTACGGCAGCAACGTTTCTTGATTATTACGCAGGAATGAGAGTTTAGTTCCTAGCCATATCAGCCTAGAAAATCGCAACTTTTGAACACTGGCTGGTTATGTATTTTTTCCCCCCATTATTTTGGATAATTTTAACCCCAAAAAGTTACGGACTGCAGCTGTGCATGAAAATGAAATTGAAAATGAGAAATATTTTCCGTCAATTCTCTGAGCAAATCTCCGATCCCGGTATGATCTGTCATGTTCTCTGAAGTCAAGCAGTCTTTTGCGGCAGCAAGCTGATGTTCTGTGAAAGTTTTCAGAAGAGAGTGGATTAATCACGTTTGACCTTTCTGTAGTAGGCTACACGTAAGGTGAATGTTACCATGAAATACAAAGCATTTGTTGCTGTTACTATGACATGAACATTTAATCACTGCTAACATTCATTATCAGTCCCCCGTGTTTTACAGTTTGCTCATTCGTCAACAAGGTTTGACGCTTATCATTTTACTGTCACTTTACGTGACGGCACGTTGCCTAACATCAGAAACATCCGGCTGAAGCGGACATGATTCGGAGTGGAAATAACTAGAGACTCACCGTCTGACTTGATTGCATCTGTGTCTGGTGTTTTTTTGAACCAGTAATGTTCTAAAATGTTCTGTACGGTCCTGTAAGATCCAGGTAAAGTCCCTGACTCTCTGGGACGAAGTTTCTGAAGTAGATCCCGGCATTCTGTAAAAGTTTTCAGAAGAGAGCTGATTAGAGTCCTGTTTGATTTTGAGATATGTAGTTTATGTGAGGTAAATGTTGCTGTTACTATGGCCTTCTCTGGATGCCCATGAACATTCATTCATTGCTAAACATTCACTGTCAATCCGCAGTGTTTTACACTTTGCTTATTTGTCATCAAGGTAATGTTACTGTCACTTGTGTAAAGAGCTTTACAAGTTTTCAAGCAATGCTATTTCCATTCCGATCTTGTTTTTGGTCTCACCTTTGGACAAGCGTGTATTTTTCCAAGGAAACCTAGGTTTCGAATCCAGAAGACATTCTCCTTCGACCATTCCCTTCAGCACTCTGTGTAAGCCTGCATTTGTGGCCATTACAGCGTGAATTTTCCACTCTGCAAATGATTCACAATCGTCCATTCCTGTAAGCAGTAAGTTTTCAGTTATTAGTAAAACGCCCTTATTTCCATATCCTGTGCATAATAAATCAGTGACTCACGTATTTCAGTGATGGAGTGTGCTCTGTAAAAGCCGGTTAACTTGATCTGCCTGGTGTCTGGGTTGATGAGAACTTTTTTCAGGCTTATGTCTTTGTAATAAACACCCTGTTCCCTGCAGTGCTGTAACACAGCGATGAGTTGCTGCATGATGTCTTTTGCTTCTGGTTCAGTCAGACGACCTCCGTTTTCTTTGATGAAATCACACAAGGTTATGTTGGTACCTGGATGTTCCATAATTAAGATGTCGTGATCTTCCGTGCCAGACCATTCGTGTAACTTTACGACATGGTCGCATGGTTCCACCATCATCATCGTAACTGCCTCTCGACACAAAGGTCTGGAATCCTCAAACTGAAAGAAGAGATTGACAAAAGGTTAGTTGACTCCTAACCTCAAACCTCCTTACTAAAGGGTGAGGGAAATTCAAGTCTACATACAGAATTATCAATTACCGAATAACAATTTAATAAATAATTCTCAATGGTAATTTTCATGAAGAATAAAATCATGTCAACTTACGTGGAAATCAAACCGGCGCTTCTTAACAAATTTGATGATCACCTAAAAAAATAAGGAAAATATTTGCAAACGTAAGTGAACTGACTCATTTTTGTTGTTTACATGATATAATCTATAATCTTTTTTAAAACATCTTTTGATCAAAACTGTAATCAATCACTGATGTTTATGTCAGGACTCGAAAGACAGAAGGAAACAAGAGGCATAAGGTTTGCTGTATCCAGAAAGAGAAACATACTGGTTTGCCGTCTGATTTTCGAATTCCTTCATAGACACTGCCATGGGATTTCGATGCCAGTTTCTTTCCCACTTCGTAAAGAGAGTCAAAGGATCCTGAAAAACACACAACAGCATGAGACTGAACTGCTTATGACTAAACACACCTGTGTAGATCAGTAATCGTGTCCCACTGTTATTTCTGCAGATATGTGAGTTTTGGTTTGTATTAATGTCCTCAGACAGTTACCTGATGACTTGATATTAGATGACGGATCAGCGCTGGTCGACGGTTCAGGTGTTTGTGGATCAGCGCTGGTCGACGGTTCAGGTGTTTGTGGATCAGTCTCAGTCTCAAGCGCATCTGAGGCTGGAGTCGGCTCCTGTCCAGGTGTTTTAAGAGACTCCTGCAATAACGCAGCATAACAGCGCTGCAAAATAATGCTGGTCGATGGCTGAGCACTGCTGCTATTCATGCCTTCAGACTGCATACAGCCTAAGGAAAAATTTAAATGAACATCAGAAACATCAGGCAGAAACAGACATGAATCAGAGTGGTAATAACTAGACTCACAAACAATAAGTGTAGGCTATTGTGATTGTCAGAACATTTGGTAGCCTAACTAAACACTATTTTATTGAGTTTAGTGACAGCATAGTGCAATAATTGGTATAGGCTTCTGCTTTTACTATTGCTTGATACAAATTTTACAATTTCAGTTTAATTCTTGTGGTTTTATTCCGATCTTGATTCAGTTTAGATAAATCTCAAACCTATGATATTCTCTGATTTAGATTTCTGCACCTGATCATTACAATTATTCAAATTCTCTGTGTTAAGCATGATGGTATAAGCATATCACACTGAAGTAACGTTAGGCTGCTTTAAAATTAAAATGTATTTAAAATAAGTTTTTCTTTTGGCAAAATTACATTTCCTTAATACACTCTTATCAGAACACATTTCTACCTTTATAAAGGGCATTTCCCCCGTAATTTTATTAAATGTATGCTTCACCTTTCATTTCAAATTCTTAAATCTGATCAATAAATTCAATTAGAATAATAGGACACTATCTGGCTGAATAAAGTCTGTATCATTAAATGGTAACTTGTCTTTCTGTTGTTATTTTGTAGATGTTTGTTACAACTAACGTTAGGCTTAAATGTAATTCAAGACGTTAGTAAAACCATGGTTAAACTGTGTTAATACAACCAATTTGTGGTAACGTTACATGAACCATGGTTTAAAAAAAAAAAAAATCATTAGGAATATACAATTTCATTTGGAACCCAGATTCGGGCCAGATTTTGGACGAAATTCGGCATAACACATGATTTTGGGCCATTGTTGTCCCATCCACATCTTTTTGGCTACCTGGGACTGTTATATTATTTCTGCATATGTGAGTTTTGACTTGTATTAATGTTTACCTGTCGTGTTCTGCGCGGGCGGATCTGTGGAGCTCGTGCGGGCTTTTCTCCCAAATATCTTAGTGGTGATAAATCGGTTAATGTTAAATAACCCTTTTGCCATGTTGAATATTATTTGTATCTCGATTGATATCTGCGTTTATATTTCACAATACAACGTTTGTCTTTCACAATACAGCGTTTGTCTTTTACAATACAGCGTCTGTCTTTCACAATACAGCGTTTGTTTGTGTTTGTCGCTCTGTGTGTTGCTTAGCAACCTAAACTCAAGTGGTACTCGATGCAGAGCAAAATGGGAGGAGCTAGAGCTCCAGCTCCTCCCCTCGCTAGAGCTCCAGCTTCACCACGCTGGATTTAGTGGGCGGGGCCGCGCATGCGCAGGTTAACTTTCTCGCTATCAAAGAGTTACGTCACGATATTTTCCCGCAGCGTTGCATTCCGGGAAGGCGACGCCATTTTAGGTGGTAACTCTATCAGTTACCATGGTTACTTCTACAGTGAGGCCAAGATAAAGATATGGATTAGGAGGAAGCGTAAGGAAACGGGCTCTATCGGGAGAGACTAAATAATTATGCTAGGCAGCGTTATTTAGAGAAACTGCTTGTCGCTAAATTGACAGCAGCAGCGACTACGAACACTCAGCATGATTTCAAAAGCAACATATTTCAGCGCCAGATCGATTTTTATTTAACACAAATTAACAAAATGAATACTCTGTTATTCAACAAGAGTTGTTTCATTTGTTATAAATATCTGTACCGCGAACAGTTATAAAAAGACACATTTTTAATGACGTACGACTCGCATTGACAGAATGTACGATCTGTCCGCTTAAATGGCAGGTCAAAAATGCTCATCCAATTCATATCAGATTTATTTCCACACATAAATGACGCCTGAAACCTTCCTTTTTACCGGAGTCTGACACTGCCATCTCTGTTTTATTATTGATAAGTCTGTCTGATACTTTTTTTTTGCCATTTCTGTTTTCTTATTTTATATTTTAAGTCCGATAATGTTTTTGCTACTCCTGTCCTGTTTAAGGCTGCTCTTAGCTTTGCTGCACTTATCTGTGTTGTGCTGTTATGCAAGTATTATTCTCTTTTAATTTTGTAGTTCTGTAAAGCACTTAACGTTAGGTCAATCAGTGGCTGTTATAAAATGTGCTGTATAAATAAAATCAAATTGAACTTGAATCTACCAGTGGGGGTACTATGCAAATAAATTGATTGAGTTTTGTAAAATATTACAATGTTATGTGAAGTGTGTTCTTGAAATATATTCATAAAATGTATTATTTTATCTTATTATACCAAAAATGTTGTGTGGAAAAAAAGTGTTGTGTTCTTGGGATATACTTATGTTATTTTTATTTATTTATCTTATAACTTTTTATCTAGATTTAGGATTAATTTTATGTTAGATGAACATTTAGCTAATTTAGGCTAATAGAAACAAATAAATCCAACTCAACACTTGTGGGAGAGTGGAGCAAGTGACTTTTAAATGATCTTCTCCCAAATTTGGGTGGATAATCTCAGAGCACATTTTGTTATCTTGTTTTTCCTTTAGTGTGGGAAGTCACATGGCTGGTTTTAGAGTACTGGACTGCTTGTTTCCATTTCATTAAAATAGCTTAATGCATAGCCTATCAAGGTTGAGTCTATCCAAAATGACAGTCAATATTCCATTTAAATTTACAATATAACAAAAAGTCTTATTATTTTTATTTCATAAATTAATCAGATGATTTAGATTAATTCACAAATAACACACACGTTAATGCAGTGGACAAAAAATAAACGGGTGCACAGATAGTAAGCTTTCACATTGCTTTTTAAGTCTAGTAATTTACATAATCATATAGCAGACGCTTTTGTACAAATCGGCTTTAAAAAGTGAGGAAAACAACGAAACTGTTCATCGTAATAAAGAGAAAATAATACACAGAAACAAAGTTTCAACAGTTTTTAGAAAAACACACGCATAGTGTGAGCAATGAAGTGTCTTATGAAGTGTTTACGCGTTTGTCACAGAAACGATAAATAATTAATCAATCATGACAAATATTAGAGAAATACAATATTATGTATGCCAACATCTTGCGCATCAAAACAAACTTGTCTTTTTATCACGGTTGAACTCGCACTAACATTAACAGGCTTGATAGCGCATCATGTTCTGTCCACTATATCCAGCGAGGGATTAGAGCTAGAGCTCTAGCTCCTCCCATTTTACGCTGCAGCGAATCCCCACTCACTAAACATAGCGAGGTGGAGCTGGAGCTCCAGAAAAGGGGGAGCTCGAGCTCTAGCTCCTCCCATTTGGCTCTGCATCGAGCACCATCTCCCTAAACTTGGAACTATTCGGCTAACTCGTGACGCAATCACTCTCGATACTGCTTCCGGGTCCAAAGGCCGGGTGTTCTTCTGTCGATCTGTCCTTGTCAGATCCATAGACAGTATGGTCAGCTCACGCATTCACCGTGAGACACACGCAATTAACACTTTTCACAGGCTCTCACGCCACACATCCATTTTCTCACGCACAAAAAAATCGCGAAGCAAAGAGGACACGGAGACCGAGACAGACTAGACAGAGCACAGGTTACTTATGATATAAAAAAAAAATCTCAGCTCTCAGATTCTGTCAATTTTATTACGAAATTCAAACAATAAATACTGTTATGGCGCTCGTAAATGTGCCGTGACAGATCCCGAGCGGCACGTGACCCGATCATCTCTACTAGCATAATCACGAATGAACACTGTTAAAAGAAACAGTACAACTTACCGAAATGTATATTCCTCATACATGATTTCGATCAAGTGTTTTTCATCCGCGGAAAGGGTCAATAAACCAGCTGGAGAACAATTATGTCACATAACATTTACCTCAGGAAAGCCATTTAATGACCATAATAGGCTATAGCACGTTAATAGGCTATAGCACGTTAGTTGGCTAGAAAAAAAAAGAGCCATGGAGAGTATTTTGCTAAATATGTGTAGGCTACTATATTACATATTTATTATATTTTTACTTATATCATTAAATAAAGTTGTTATTATAATAAAAAAACGCATTATATTTAATTTGAGGTATTTTTTAACCTAAAATAATACTACCAGCTAATAAGGCTCTCTGTGTGTTTACAGCATTAGGTGAGATTAATTAATCCCTATCTTGTGTACCCAATATTTATCCAAATTAGTCAATATTAAATCAAATCACAAGAATTTAACTGAATTGAAATCCTGAAATTTGTTTCAAGCAATAATAAAAAACGTAGCTTACCAGAAATTGTACCATAAACACTGTAACATGTTGTCACTAAACCTAATAAAATTCAGTTTAGTTACTAAAATGTTTTGACAATCACAATACACTTATTGTGATGCAAGATAAATGTTTTACATCCCAACAACCCCCCCCAATCTCAATCCAAGCAAAACTCAAAAGTTGGCAGCTATGTAATAGCCATATCTATCAGTTCATCAACCACATTGTACAATCTCACTGCACGTTTCTGCTTCGCGTCTGTGGCCACAGAAAATACTTCAGTGTAACTTTACCGAAGATTCTTATTAGACCATGGCGGTGTGATTTTACAGTAAAAAGTAACGTTACCTCAGATTGTCCTACCAGTGCGAAATAAACGGGTAGGATGATTTTAAAAAACAGAATCAGATTTCCTCACAATGAATAAAATCAGTGAAATGCAAAATCAGAAAACCACGTAAACCTCCAATAATTAAATATCTTAAATAAAACAAATATTTGTATGCATTTAATCTCACTTTATTGACAAATGTACTTGCTGCTGACCTTCAATGATTCAGTTAAACTGAAAGGATCCACTTCAGCCTTATTATTAAAATGTTGGCCAAAATATAGAACTTAAATTATAGAACATTAGCCCAAGAATAGAACATTTTTGTTATTAAAAACAAAACAAAAAATAAGTAGAGAAGTAACGCAAAAGTTATGTAACTCATTACTTTCCTTTAAAAGTAACTAAGTAAAGCAATTAGTTAGTTTTTAAGGCGGTAACACAATATTGTAATGCATTACTTTTCAAAGTAACTTTCCCCAACACTGTCTTTAAGTGTGTGTTCACTAGAATCACAGGTTGCCCCAGGCTAATAGTATAAAGACTGATGATGTTTTATTTTTGAATGGTGAATAACACTGAAATCCTCTGTAAATCAGGCTGGTACAGATCAGAAAGTGACAGCAGAGCAAGACTCGTGAGAACACTCCCTGCTGTTGCTGCGTTAGGTAGGACCGTTCCAGACTATATCACTCCTCTACGTTACGCTTTTACATAATCATTCACATTTGCTTCACTGTAAAAAAAAATTACATCCCCAAGTCAAAAATTTCAAGTGACCGATAACATCTACATTTTTCAATTAGTCTGACGTATTATTTCTCATTGAGCCAATGTTAACAGACTATTGCAACAAGAATTTCACTTGGGCCAATTGAAAAATTTAGATGTTATCGGTCACTTGAAATTTTTGATTTGGGAGGGTTAGAAATTTTTTACAGTGTTTTAATTGTTACTTTTTATGACTTCATGGTTGTTATTATATGATCCACAGATGACAGGCAGGGTTCATCAGCATATGCACATGCTGTCATAATATGAACAATATATATATATATATAAAAATTACCTATTAATTGTCATTAAAGTGAAATTACTGAACCTAAATATACGAGCTCGATAAAAAAATTTTCATTTAAGAAGAAAATTTCAGATGGCACCTATGCATCTGAAGTCTTCATATATATATATATATATATATATATATATATATATATATATATATACAGTATATATATATATATATATATATATATATATATATATATAACTCTTATTTATAACATTTAAAAAATGGAATTAATTCTTTATGAAAGTTTAGCTTTTTTGTGATTTCAAGAATTTTAAGTTAATATTGCATGCTGTTCTTTGAATATCTACAGTGAAAGTGGTATTTTATTTGTAATTATCTTATATATTTCAGTATTTATAAGCTTTATATATTTAACAGCACGAGAGTGAAAGTCAGATTTTAATTGCAGTGAAATTACCTGATTTGTTCTCAGCTTTTTTGAATTTGAATAAATGCAAAGCGAGTGAAAACCCTGATAAAGGCTGAACGAGTGTCATTGCTGTGTATCGTGTTATTTTGATGGCACAGTGAAATTATGTTATTATAAACCTGCTCAAGTCACGATAAATTATTAATACACTAAATCTTAATTTCCCTTAGGATTTTATTCCTGTAACTCATACAGTATAGACTGTTTAAAAGGAGCTTGACAGTAATTAACAGGAAAATAACTCAAATATGAGCCGAATTCAAATTCTGCTGTAAAGCTCAATTCAGATTATATAGTTGAATCATTCTAGTGCTTTTTAGTGTAATTAAATTGTTTAACAATTTTTCAACATGTTTTACTTTTAACATAGCTGTCAGGGATAATGATTATTCGGTAATAACAAGCCTATTACATTATTTCATGAAGTAATTGTCAAGCTTACAACTGTTGTAGTGATGATTACATTCACACACGTCAAAATAATGCTCTATTAGTTTCGGGTTTGATATGCATCAACTGACTGTAATTGTGATGTTTCTCCCCTGATGTGAGCTAGAGGGCGCAGTATGCGTGTGTGTGTGTGTGTGTGTGTGTGTGTGTGTGTGTTTAATGGGTCGGATCAGTTCTGCTGTTCTGCTCCACCCTCACTGACAGTCAGCAGGTACACACACACACTCTCTCAACTTTAAACTTCTCCAGCGTTCCTGCTGTTCGGATCAACAGCACTGAGACTTTATTTCGGGACAGCGCGTGCGGATTCTACACATGAAGTGACTGGATTTCTCGACATGGATCTGTGGAGATTTAACTTGAGTCGAACAGGTTTGTGAAGTAACAGCAGATTGATCTTAATTCATTTAGGAACATGGAAATGAATGTTCAGAAAGAGCTCTCTCTCCTGACAGTGCTTTCGATCTCTCCTGCAAAGCTAATCATATTTTTTCCCCGTCGCATTTTATATGTTGGTCCTCACGGGAAACATCTCCAAGCGTTCACACTGGGATTATAAACTCTTCTGAATATTTTCTTCGGCTTTATGAGCGGAATAACTGATACATTGTTGCATTGATGGAGACGGTGATTCTGCGACAACCTGTTACATTCTGGAATGTTTGGAATCCTTTGAAGTGGACGCGGCGTTCCGCACAATAACGGAGTCATCATGACGTCACCTTATCAATCACGACGCGCGGGAATCGGTAAAACTATCGATCTGTAGGAGATCACATCAAACCCTTTAAAGTTTTGTCACTTAAATCAATGCTCACGCCAGGAGTCAGTGCGCTGTCAATCACTGGCTCTCAGTCATATTTCACCACCTGTCAATCATGTTCAGTCAGTGATACAGGCCAGTCAAACAACTAACATTTAACAATTAATAATGTTTAATACGTTCCATTTGATTAGATTTACAAATAGTTGTTAATAATAGTCTTACATTTCACATCACAACACAACAATCCACCCTAAAAGCCATTGGATTTTATTTTATTTGTATTTTTGTGGACAGTTTTAGTGACCCCTCTGGATTCTAGTGCTTTTTTCTTTCTTTTCTGGACGGATAGCTTTGTGGACAGACAGTGCATAATGTATGGCCGGAGCCGGCCGCTGCAGCCGGGACAATGAGGGTTCCTGTGCGGCGCTGGGCCGGGCTCTGGCCGTGGATGCTCATGGCTGGCCTGGAGGTGGTGTTGGGCCACACGGGCCTGGAACTGGCCGCTGCGGTGGAGACAGAACGAGCCCTGATCAAGGTGACCCTGCTGAAGCAGGAGTCCACCAGCAGGCCCATCATCACCCTGGAAGGGGTGTTCGCCGGGGGCAGCGCAGGCAGTGCCAGAGGGAAACTGATGCAGGTAAGACCTGGGAGATGCTTTCAGAAAACTTACATTGCATAATATTATGAATATACGCTTTGGTTCCGCTTTTGGATGAAAGCATCTGCTAAATGCATAAATGTAAATGACACAAGATTTGTGAGGGAACGCTGATGTGCGTCTTCAGTCTTGAAGGCTTTAACTGGCAGACACTGGCTCTGAATGTCATTGCATTAGATATTAGATTAAAGAAAGTGTCATCTATTGTAAAGAAACGGCACACTTCTTGCAAAATAACAGAAGGGTAACACTTTATTTGACAGATTTTGCATGTACTTACCATAGTAATAAATTAAGCATATTTACATAAAACTAACCCTCAACCAAATCGTAATCCTACTCTAACCTTATAGTAAGTACATGTAGTTAATTAATATTACTCACTACTTACATTTATAATTACACTGTAACAGTGACACATTCAAATGAAGTGTAACCAAAAGCAGTTACATTCTGTTTTTTATTTTAATTTTTGGGGCCACTGTAGATATTGTCATACACTCTTAAAAAAGAAGACCTTTTTCTTTCTTAGTGTGAAGAACCTTTTTCAACTATAAAGAAACTTTCGATCAATGGAAAGTTTCCAAGGTTTTCAGGGAAAACACTAGTCGAGTTGCCCAATAATCCTGCCATTGCATATTATGAATCGAATCGAATTGCTTTGGTTCTGCTTTTGGATAAAATGCATCAATGTAAATGACACAAGATCTGTGAGGGAACCCAGCAAGCAACAGGTTAACTATAGACCCGATATAGCCCGGCTGTGAGGAACACACTTCTAGCCAAAATAACCTTGAATTTGGTTACATGTCGTTTTTTGCCAACAACAACTTGTGAGATGTATGATATTCCATCATGTAAGCAAAGCAAACAGTGATTACAAGGTGTTTGGTTTCATTTCTTTGACATGTTATCTAAATGATGACTGGTCTATTCTTAGGCGATGGTTTTTAGACGTTTATTACATTTTCACTGACAGCCCAAAATGTTGCCTTGTTTAAGCCTAGACGTCTGGGCTGTGTATGAACGGCTATCGGACGTCTTTTAAACCCAAAAGTTGCTTGCTGGGAATACTAATGTGCATCTTCAGTCTTGAAGGCTTTAACTGGCGGACACTGGCCCTGAAAACTGTCTGAATGTCATTGCATATTAGATATTAGATCAAAGAAAGTGTCATCTATTGTAAAGAGACGGCACAGGCACACACTTCGTGCAAAATAATATTTTTATTTTTGGGGCCACCTGTAGATATTGTCATACACTCTTAAAAAATAGTACGTTTTCACAGCGATGACGTAGAATAACCATATTTGAAGAATCTTTAAGTGAACATTATTAAAATAACCATTTTTTTGGTTACACTTTATTTTAAGGTGTCATTGTTACAGTGTGATTATATATTTAAGTACTGAGTAATATTAAGCAACTACATGTACTTACTATAGGGTTAGGGTTTGGTTGAGGGTTAGTTGCATGTAATTATGCATAATTTACTGTTAGGGAAGTACAGTACATATGTAACAAGGACACTATAAAATAAAGTATTTCCATTTTTTCTTAATGTGAATAACCCTTTTCCTCTATAAAGAAACTTTTTGTTCAATGGAAAGTTTCCATGAATGTTAAAGGAACCATCGATGCCCATCAAGAAGCTTTATTCATGAGAGTGTGTGTAGTATAAGAAACACCAATAATACTGTGTGTGATCAGAGTTTGTTGATGTACACAGGAGTGCACAGTGTCGTTGTTATCGTCCGGCTTCTGGGAAGTCGTCGGATGCGTTTCTGTGGGTTCCAGAACCCGCCCGGGTCTTATTGGAGGTGATAGATTTGTGGTCTTGTAAACTGTTAGGTCTGTTCTCCGAGGCCGTTCTGCCAGATGTCGAGGCTTTGAAGGCTTCGAGAGCGAGAGCCATCCAGATCAAGCCAGAGGGGATGCGCTCACTGGAAATGCATCTTGAAAGCCTGTAGGAAAGAGTTATTGCATCATAAAAATAGATTTCTTGTTAGTGGAATGCGTGTTTGTAAGAGACATTTCATGTTGAGTTTTGAGTCTTGACTTTGACTTCATGGGTGGAGAAAAGTCAAGTGTTGGCCAAACTTATTTGACTATTTTACCTGTTGTCACTAGCCGCGTTTCCATTACCCTTCAAACTGCGCAAAGTGAAATTGCGAATTGAAAATACGCCCAATGGAAACACGTCAATTTCGCAAAAACTCCCCATTTATCGCAAAAAAGTTTTTCCGCTCTCATGAGGAGGTTTTTCAGGCAATTCGAAAAAGAAATATTTCGCAAAACTGCAATGGAAAGAGTTTTTGCGCATTTACAGGTCAGCTGACGTAGATGACGCGGTGTGATTGGACAGAATACGAGACAGAGCTCTTTATTACATTTATAAAAGACAACAGAATTACAGGAATAATGGATTCTAAACCTCAAATAAATGCCACAATCAAGACCTCAAAGCATATATGAGGGAGAAACACCCAGAAACTCCTCATATGAGCCGCTCACAAGTATAATAAGGGTCGTTCCTTACCATTAAAGCTTGGAAAACACACACACATCTCCTTTGATTAATAATAATGGCTAGTGCAATGGCTGGGATATAGTACATAAACCTACCAACGTCCGTTACCATGGTTTTTGGAATGATTTTACTTATCGCGAGAGGAAAAAATTAAGTTTTAGTCGCATAACATCGGTTAATGGAAACGCCGTCATTTCGCAATTGTTTTTTGTCGCCATTTTGTAAAAATCGAAAGTTTTGTGCAAATCTGTAATGGAAACGCGCCTAGTCTGTCGCCTTTTGGCTTTTGGCTTGCTTAGTTGGGGACATTTAATTTAATATCCAACAATATTATTGATCTGCCTGCATTTATAACATTATATGAGAGCTGAACTGAGCTGGACGATGACATCACGGTTTACTCCAGAGCGGCTAGATATATAAATGAACTAAATTAATAGCTTTTTCACAACAAAAATGAACCATCACTGAACTCACTTAAGCTGGACTGTGACGAAGAAACAAACTTCCTTGCATTATTCTCCTGTTATCTCTGTAAAGCTGCTTTGAAACACTCTGTGTTCTATATAAATAAAGCTGACTTGACTTGGCTCACTATGTTCATAGCAAGTTGTAAATAGATTTCTGCATTTTCTGACAAAAGTGTGAGCGTTTCTGTGTTGTAGGTGTTGCTTTGTGGTTGCTAAGGTGTTGTGAGCAGTTGCTAGGTGGTTTCTTGTGAAAAAGAGTCCACCCTCAAGTCTCTGTGATATTCTGATCTCGCTTCGGTGTAAGTCTGAGGGATTGCATTAGTTTGAAAATCCCAGGTCCCTGTACGTTTGGAGGTGTTATTCATGCCGCCGGTAACTAGTATCTACATGCAGAATGCACAGTGTGAATCAAGCCCATGCAGAAGAACACTGCGGTTGCAGATCTGGGTTTGTAGCTCAAGGGTTGAAGAACTGAGGAGTCGGTTGTACTCGAGCGAGCGCGTTGCATTGGATAATAAACACGCAATTAGCAGGAATCTAATGTTGTGTGCATGTGTGTTTGATTTGCAGAAGTGTATCGCTCTCTTTCAGAGAGTGTGTCACACACACAGATGCTTTTTTTGTTGCAGTGCCAACCTGTTGCAACAGGCCTGGGTTGCTTCGGCTCATTGTCCTCCTGCATAATGTTCCCTTCCTCTAGGGGACAAAGTGATAGAAGCAGGCGGGGTAGGGGGAAGTTTCTGTCTTCTTTCTTCCCTTACTTTTTACCACATGAATTTAACATTGCGGCTTTTATCTGCTTCTAGGAAGAATGATATTAAATGATCTATAGCATGTTTTTAGGCTGCTGGCTGGAAAACCTTAAATGATATCTCAGTTTTTTTGGCTTTTGATGATATTTTATATGTGGTTATCACAAAACCAGTCACATGTCGCACGGGTATATTTGTGACAATAGCCAACAATACATGGTATGGGTCAAAATTATCCATTTTTCTTTTATGCCAAAAATCATTAGGATATTAAGTAAAGATCATGTTGCATGAAGATATTTTGTAGATTTCCAAACGTAAATATATAAAACATTGAATGCTGCACAATCGTGAACATAAATGAACAACTTTAAAGGAGATTTTCTCAATGTTTCGATTTTTTTTTTGCACCCTCAGATTCCAGATTTTCTAATAGTTGCATCTCAGCCAAATATTGTCCAAATATAAATAAAGCTTATTTATTCAGCTTTCATATGATGTATAAATCTCAATTTCAAAAAAATGACCCATGTGACTGGTTTTGTGGTCCAGGATCACATATGTTGTTTGGATATGTATTTGCTCTGAAATTGCTTTGGAGGTTTTTGTACGTTGTTGCCATTTAAATAAAAAAAGTTAAGATGTGAAATACATCTAGTTAAAATAATCTAGACACCAAATGAACAAAAGGACGTTAGCTTGTGACGCGACGCTCACATCCAGTGAAGGCAAATATCAGCCGTCATGTGAGTGAACGCCAGTGGGCGGGGCCTATAATGTGATGATGCATAACTATTGGTCGATGTCTTGCTCTGGAGGCGGGCATATGCAAATGTATTTCCCCATGTGACGTCACAGATCCCGCGATATACACACGAGCTGTTGTTTGATTACATAAATGCTTTGTTTATAATGAGGAGGACGTTTTAAGATATGAAACTCGCAGGATGATTTAATGGCACAAATACCTCTTATATATCTAAAGATCAAGGAAATTTGATTGCTCTTGTCATGATCCCTTTTAAGACGCAAGTGACTGTGTTTATGAGAATATAATTTTGCATGTATGTGACGAGACAAAAAGACGAGAAAGAGAACAGAATTCGGTGTTTGCTGTGTTCGGTCTTTCGTGTCTTATGTGTTTAATGTTTAAACTGATGTGACTTAAACGTGCAAATGCTAAACTTTCACTCTATGATGGTTAAACCTTGCAATTAATCCACGAATCACATGCGTTCAGAACCCGAACTGATCCCTTGATGTGATTTCAATGTCGTGCAGCACTACTTTTTTCCCCTATATTGGATGCACCGCTATGAAAATTTTACCAATAATAACCAATAATTCTTAATATTTTAAAGCCGATAACCGATATATTGGCCGATAAATCTCCAAAAAGTCAGAATTTGTTTAGAATTTCTGAGAGCCTGATTACAAAAACAAAAGTCTCACCATTAAAATCCACGTCCCAAACACACAATTATAATGATGTTCTCATGATAATTTTATGTAGCCGATATGTCAGACTTGTGATGCACTCATATTTCAAGCAATTCAAAACCATCATGTTGAAGTTGAACAGTGTGCATCTGAAGTGTCTCAGCTGGAGGAAAATAATCCATTATTTATCAGCTTTAATATGTCAGCCCCGATTTTCTTATCGAGCCGATAACGATAATAACATTAAAAATGACCATATATCGGCCGATGCCGATATGGTGTCCGATATATCGTGCATCCCTACTGATGAATCCATCTGATTTTGAACTGATTCATGGAAATCTTGACATCAAACTCACTAATGTTTCAATCAGAAATAAAAAGTCATTCACAATGTTGCTTAAATGTATATTGCGAGTAAAATACCTGGTGAAAATAACATGCATGTATGGCTCAGCCCTACCATCTCCGTATTAAACTTCAAACTAAACAAAGTGAAGCAACAACAAGTCTTGTTTAGTTAAGTGTGTGGGATTAGTGCGTTCTCAGGCGTGTCTGCCTCGACTATCCTCGGGCGGCGCTGAATTCACCGCGTTGAGGATGACAGCCAGTTTTCATAACCACCAGTAATTACACATCTCCCATCCCATTTGATCTTCCTAAGCATGTTGTTTCTCCAGGCCACAGGTTGGCAAACGGCGCTACCCAAATTTGACTGGCTTTTCTGGGCCGGTCGGCGGATCACAGGCAGAGAAAAACAAGATCAGACATGATGATGGTGGAAATGTTTTATTTAAGGAGAAAAGGGCTCTCAGCGCAGCCGCTAGTCTTTAATGGAGGCCGATCATACGTTCTCTGTTTATTTTGCATTAGAAATGTGGAATTTTATTTGACACAAGTGGTACCTTTTAACCAATTCTATATCACTTTAATATTACGGTACAGACTTGCTATTTTTATGTCAGTGAGACGCATGACGTGAAGCCTTTTTTACCACACAGTCCTTTCCAGATGCATAAAAACTTTTTTTTAAAGCCACCACACTTTAACTTTAATGCTTTTTACTCCAATAAAGCAATAGTGCCCCTGAAATGTATTTGGACACACTTACATATTAAGTCATTGCAATAAATAATAAAAAAAAATCAAAGAATGTTTTTTTAATGGAATTTATGTAATTTATTTATGATTATTAGAAAAACTTCAATTATGAAATTAATGTTTTTATAAAATGTTAAAATGTGAATATATATTTGTTTGTGTTTGGTCTGGAATAGAGGATTGTATATCCTGTACCAGAAATCTTTTCAATAAATTTTAATAAAAATGTGTTATTTATTGAAAAGAAAGATGCACAGGAACACTTTACAAGTGAAACTAAACTAATGCAATGGCACAAGTGTGACTAAAGTGTCCAAATAAGTTTTGTATGGAGGCCATTGTTGAGGGATGAAGTTATTGCCAAATGTTTGACTCCGTGATTTTGAATCTGGCATTGGCTAAGACCGTCCAGGTTAAGACCTTCTGATGGGCACTTCCCAATTAAAAGACCATTAGAGTCCACAAGTCTCATTAGATTAGTTTTCTCCTGGTTTGTTTGGGGTTGTGTGGTGGAGAGATCAGCTCAGCCTTTGCAAACGCTCACAAAGAGCAGTATCAGGTTCTACTGAAGCGACTGATCTAAGATCAGATCCTCTTACCTATAGTGCCGTGTGGAAGAGTGACTGTAGGAATGGGTTCAGTTGAGATTTTGCTATTTCGTTTAGGCTATACGTTTCTGCTCTGCTATCAGGACACATATATCCATTGAAACGTTTTAGGTTTTTTTTTTGTGACGGTAAAGACATTTATTAATGTTACAAAAGATTTCTATTGAAAATAAAGGCTGTTCCTTTGAACTTTCTATTAATCCAAAATCCAAAAAAAAACGGCTTCTACCAAAATATGAAGCAGCAAAACTGTTTTCAACATTAATAATAATCATAAATGTTTCTCGAGCATTAAATCATCATATTAGAATGATTTCTGAAGGATCATGTGACACTGAAGACTGGAGTAATGATGCTGAAAATTCAGCTTTGATCACAGGAATAAATTACATTTTACAATATATTTGCACAGAAAACAGTAAATTTAAAATGTAATATAATTTCATAATCTTGCTGTTTTTTGCAGTCTTGGTGAGCAGAAGAGACATTGTCTCAAGAGACATTGTATTCATGCTATATATATATATATATATGCATGTGTGTGGATATTGAATGTGGATATGGATACTGAAAAAATTTTCATAAAATTTTCAGCAAAAATAACTACTTGTAATTAGGGGTCAGCGATATGACCAAAATCGTATATCACGATATGAGTAATTTTATTTCACGTTGTAACTATACAGATCACGATATAGATATTTTCATATATTTTTGCATTGAATAAGGTTTTTATTTCATCAATTTCAATATCACAAAAAATATAATACTAGCCTATACGTAACAAAGATTACTCTCAAGCTTCCTGCAGACAAGTAAACAGTCAGTGATAAAATAGGAGCAAAGAAAATAATAACAAGCAATACGACAACAAACTACAAATAGAACAAAAGAAATAGACCTACCTGAAACACTTCAAGCACTAGAAATAAGAAATACTGCATCAATTCTATAAAGCAATCAAATGTATAAAACAACACTGCATAGTTTTCACTGTGTAAACATACATTTATTCGTATTAAAGTGAGACAATACGTGATTCAGTCAAGAGCAAAGAGAGATTGTGTCTCTTTTGTTGTTTGATTAACATTAATGCCAGACGACAGCAGGTTTATTAGGCTGCTGTCCCTTTAAGAGCAAATATACTGTTACACATGTGCTTTCTTTCTCAACTGTTTACGTTCACTTAAAACATAACTGTGTTTGTTTATGAGGATACTTGCAGAGACATGGTCACCTTGACACATAGGTATGTGTATTTAACCGTTCAAGCCCAATTAGGCGGCTAGTGTTGTCAAAGCACTGGTACGTCGGTACTGAAAATGTGACGATACCAGCTAGGGCTGTGCAATTAATTGAATTTCGATTTCGATTTTGGCTCCCAACGATCACCAAAATAGTACAATTGAGTAAAAACAATTATTTTGCCATGTTCTGTTTTGCAAGAACACTCTTATTTTGTCTTGTGTTCTGAATGACACGCGCACGCGCACTTCTTTCCTCCCGAAGCCGTAAACTCTCTCAGCTTGAATGTTTAAACTGTGAAAATGATCAACTTTAGTTACGATGCAACGCTGGCCCGATTGTGCAAGTGACAATTCCGTCATGTCCCGACTCCTAAACGCGAAAGTGTAGTTTCGACGCTTGCCTTGTCCAACCCATTTTGAGAGACAGAGAGAGAGAAATTGCGTCTTTGCGAAAGTTTTAAAATGATAGATTTGATTTTATAATCTGTATTGATTAATTTAGGCTACTCATACAATCTACTTACTAAAGTGAATCAATGTTTGTGGGGAAATTTCCCGCATTATAAGTGGTAGACCTGCGGGAAAATTAAAATACTTGAAGTCTTATCTGTTATGTTATTTATTTTAATAGTTCAAAAAGTACAATAAATGTTCAAATTTAAAAAATGTAAGAATTGTTTAAAGGCGTCTTTTTAATAAATGCAACACTTTCCAAAAGTCATGTGAAATAATCGTGTTACATAATCGTGATTTCAATACTGACCAAAATAATCGGGATTATGATATTTTCCATAATTGAGGAGCCCTAATACCAGCATTCCTGTAGTACCGGGTATATTCGGGACCCACTAATAGGAGCTGCTTTAAGTCGCTAACGTGTTTTTATCTAAGCGCGGCTCCAGACTAACTCTTTTACTTAGAGCACTGTCTGTAGCCGATATACACCACCATATATATAGTGTCTGTGTATATTAAACTGCAAAAAGACTATTAAAATATGAACCCTGCATGTTCTGCTTGTCTCTGTGTGAATGAATGGCGCAGACGCGTGGTTTCATTTACCTCACACACACACACACACACACACACACACACACACACACACACACACACACACTGTTTTCAGTGTCTGCTGCCTCACGATATGATGACATGGTGAAATTAATCTCCAGAGCCGCTCTGAGAGTCACTTCCTGAGCATTTTACCGTTTAATTTGAGAAAAAACTATCATCATATCACACACACACAGAAACTCAAAGGTCTCCACGGCAACCCGTCAAAATAAAAGTTCGGTTTAACTTGAAGAAATTGACAGAAATGATTATATTAGGCTACTGTACAGTAGATGTAGCCACGTCTCCATGGGATTTTTTTTTTATAAGGAATATTTACGTTTAAACAGCATGTAGCCTTTAATGCTTATGTATTATTTACTTATGATTACCGTCATAAATAAGGTAATTTAATTGAATTTAATATTTTTTTCAAATAGTTAAATGAAATAGAAAAATAGTTACAAAAGATTTTGCTGTGGTACCGAAATTGGTACCGAGAACCGTAAATATTTAATGGTATGGGTACCGACTACTGGAATTTTGGTATCGTGACATCCCTATAGAGAGCCTAAGTCCCGCCCCTCTGCTTCCGGCTCATGGGACCTTATTTCGGAAAAAAATATGTATGGTAGTCAATGGCGAGAGACAACTTATCTTTTTATTCCGTCTGAACTGTTCCCTGAATTACACATATGATGTTTGTCAATTTAAAAGATAATTATGAAAGTCAAGAAAGTCGCAGTTTGTCATAAAACAGAAGAGTAACATTTAGTTTTATGTGAAAATCGCTCAATGAACTACATCTCTCGTCTCGCACTATGTGCGTATGTGTGCAGTCTGGTACAAAACACTCAGGCATGACGGCGTAACGTTACGATTATAACGTAATACTATAGAGAAACTGACAGACGTACGTTAGCTTCAGTAAAGTTAGCTTCATTCATTGAGAGAAAAGGTATGACGTCACATGTGCGCCTTTTGGGTTTGTAGTCTTTGTAATTACGTATTTTCACAGTCTTATACCTCAACAGTTTTACATCAAACTGCGACTTTCTTGACTTTAAAATGTATCTTTTAAATTGACAAACATCATATGTGTAATTCAGGGCACAATTCAAACGAGATCAAAATATTTGTTGTGTCTCGCCATTGACTACCATACAATATTTTTCCGAAATAAGGTCCCATGGTGGTCAACCGGAAGGGGAGGGACTTACGCTCTCTATATAGGCGGCAAAAAAATCTCTACTAGTCGGCACATTTCTGCTGGTTAATTACGTCTACCGGTGTATCGCCCACCTCTACTTATGATGTATAAACTATATAAACCAGCCATACTCGCCTAACCTTTACTATCATGATCAGACACTTCTAAAGCGATCTCATGTTTTAGTGCGACCTCTACAGAAATGTCTTATTGGATTAGGAAGAGCATGACAGCAGACGTGCACGCTAGAATTATCCCAGCACACGCCCTCCTCGTTTCTGTCGTGTAACTCTCCACTTTTCTTCTATAATAACACTCTCTCAGGAGGACGGATGATAGGGAGGCCGGGATGGATGCGTTAATGGAGCGCCAGATCAAAGAGTGTTAGGTTGGAAACGCGAGTCTAGATGATTAAAAAGGAAGCTTGTTTACTCTGCTCTTCCGATAGGCCTCCCTCCCCTCATTCAGAAGAGTTTCCGGTCTATATTTCCCTCTGGAAGCTGATAACAGGCCGTCTCTCCGCTCTGACCCGTTGATGTTTGTCTGCGCTTTTGCTCCAGTCTCCCGGCGTTTCTCTTGTGGAAAACACTCCCGGGAATCTCTCGTGTGTGTCTCCTCTTGAGTTTCAGAAGAGATCTCTACTTAATCTCAAGCGTTTCTCATCAGATTCCACTGCACTGGTAAAAATAATCAGTAAATGGTACAATTTATCGCAAAAAAAGTAGTGTTTTTCTTTTAGAATGTAATACAATAATCAAAAAGTTATTTTTAACTAAAACCAAAAACTATTAAAAATCGTTTTCATTTATTGAAATAAAACAGAAAATATAAATGTTAGAAAAAACTTTAAATAAAACTAAACTTAATAAAACTAAAAATGATATAAGCACAACAAAACGACTAAAACCTGAAAAAATATAAAAAATAAAAGCTATTTCAAAATATCGATAGTATAAATAAAACAGTGGATCTGTGTTGCTGTCCACAATAATTTGAGCTCTTTCTTGACTCATTTGTGGCTCAATTGGAGAAATAAATAAGACAAAGTTCTTGCAGACCTTCAGTAAACGTGTAAAGAGCGATAGCATTTCCTCTGGCTTGTTTATTAAGAGTTTAGTTCCTGAATGCTGTCATACGGTCCTGTTTAACGCCACTATTACTGCCACACGTCTGGATTTTATAACAATTACATGGCTAATGCGAGCGAATGCAAACCACATTCCCCTGAAAGGACAGACTCATGTGCGGTTTCTGCAACATCATTCGCCCTAAAATTAGCCAGCGGTGTTAACGATTTGTAGGATGTTGTACTGAAGACATTACAGGCTGTTGCGGTACATGATGGGGGTCCAGTGAGACCGGGCCAATCAGATTACACGCTTTTATGTCCCACTAAGAGCTTGTTGTTTCCTTTGTGTCGTTGTGGAATGTTTGATGTCTTGAATGAAGACGAGAGGAACGGGAAAGAGCAACGGAAGGGACCCTGGATTTGTCATTATGAACCTGATTAAAGTGTGTGTGTGTGTGTGTGTGTGTAGTAGCATGTCCTGTGTTAAACAGTCGAGATTTCACCAAAGATTGGCCTGTGGTGGTTTCAACCTTTGACTACCTGTGAAAGCCCAATTAATCCTCTGTTGACTCTTTAATAAATCCATATTAAAACTCTATGAGCACAACAATTCCTCATTCAACTCTCTTTAATAGGCTTTTCAGTAGTGAAACTTTGATATATATATATATATACAGTACCAGTCAAAAGTTTGGAAACATTACTATTTTTAATGTTTTTGAAAGAAGTCTCTTCTGCTCATCAAGCCTGCAGTTAAAAAAAAACAAAAACAACAAAAAAAACAGTAATATTATGAAATATTATTACAATTTAAAATAATGGTTCTCTTTTTTAATATATTTTAAAATGTAATTTATTTTTGTGATGCAAAGCTGAATTTTCATCAGCAAGTACTCCAGTCTTTGGTGTCTTATGATCCTTCAGAAATCATTCTAATATGATGATTTGATACTCAGTTATTATCAATGATGGAAACAGTTGTGCTGTTTAATATATTTTTTTGGAATACTTTTTTCAGGATTCATTGATGAGTAAAACGTTAACAGCATTTATTCATTAAAACAGCATTTATTCAAAATAAAAACATTTCTAACAATATAAATCGTTACCATCACCTTTTATCAATTTAACGCATCCTTGTTGAATTAAAGTACTAATTTCTTTAAAAAAAAATAGTTATTGTTCCCAAACTTTTGAACGGTAGTGTATATTGTTACAAAAGATTTCTATTCTAAATAAATACAGTTCTTTTTAACTTTTTATTCATCAAATAATCCTGAAAAAAGTATCTCAGGTTATAAAAAAAAAATATTAAGCAGCACAACTGTTTCCAACATTGATCATAAATCAGCATTAGAATGATTTCTGAAGGATCATAAGACACCAAAGACTGGAGTACTTGCTGATGAAAATTCAGCTTTGCATCACAAAAATAAATTACATTTTAAAATATATTAAAAAAGAGAACCATTATTTTAAATTGTAATAATATTTCATAATATTACTGTTTTTTGTTTTGTTTTGTTTTTTAACTGCAGGCTTGATGAGCATAAGAGACTTCTTTCAAAAACATTAAAAATAGTAATGTTTCCAAACTTTTGACTGGTACTGTATATATATATATATATATATATATATATATATATATGAAGAGTTCAGATGCAAAAGCCTCTAATTGCCATCTGAAATGTTCTTCTATATTGATAATTTTTATCAAGCTCGTATATTTAAGTTCAATAATTTCACTTAAATGGCAATGCAAATTACCTATTAATTGTCATTTAAGTGAAATTACTGAACTTAAATATACAAGATTGATAAAAATGATCATTCTAGAAGAAAATTTGAAATATTTTCACTTCTAAACAAATATACACTTCTAAACAGCATATAACTATTGATCAAGCGGTATCACCAATGCCGATATTTTACATTTTTTGCCAATTTTGCCCAATAACTGTCAAAAGCAGGACTTTTATTTTGACAACACTGATTTTTTTAGTTAAATTTTTTTTAAATAGATTTTTTTTACAATTATGTTTTTCAGATTATTTGAGTAAATATCGTGTAAAATAATTTAATTTATTCAAAGCATTTTATGTAGGAAATTATGCATGTTTTATTCAATATATTTGAATTAAATAGTGTGCACTTCATATATATATATATATATATATATATATATATATATATATGTATGTATGTATGTATGTATGTATGTACTGTATACATACATACATACACACACACACACACACACACACATATATACAGTATATATATATATATATATGAAGTGCACACTATTTAATTCAAATATATTGAATAAAACATGCATAATTTCCTACATAAAATGCTTTGAATAAATTAAATTATTTTACACGATGTAAATAAATTAAATTATATAAATATAAATATATAAATATATATATAGGCTATATATATATATATATATATATATATATATATATA
>CM038624.1:48439713-48447213 GCA_021554675.1 Leuciscus idus | reverse complement strand
GTGGGCGGAGCTAACAAGCTCTTTTGGCACATTTTGCTTTCTGATTGGTGGAATTTTCTGTATAGCATCATGGGTAATGCGGTTTTTCACCAGGAATTCTGCTGTTAACATGATTCTTTTTTTTATAAGCTGAAATAATGTGGCTGACGGTTCAGCAGACACAATCGATTAACAAGCTCGTAGCTCACAGTGGGGCTGCTTTTAAATTTATCATTCAAAATAGTGAAACTGAATTTCACTAACACTGATGGATAAGCAGTATAAGGTAAGGCTATTAAATAGCAGTCCCAAACTAGTTTTTGTTAATACAATACAGTTAACAAGTCTGTATGAGCCACCAGTCACCAAAAATATAGAAAATAACACACACACACAAACAAATTAAGTGTTATTTTGGGTTAATGATACGGAAATTGAATTGTTAAAGCTACACTGTGTGATATTTTCCCCCATCTAGCGGTGAAATTGTATATGACTACCCAGTGAATATTAGTTTCTGTTCCTTTCAATTTCGAGGGGCGTTTTAACTCCTACGGTGGCCGTATTATTCCAAGATTAACATGGCTTCCAGTTCGACTTCGTCCAATTGCGCCTTTAAAACTATCACCTGTGATCCGTCGCAGCACAGATTTATGTTACAAGGTAAACAATACTTTTTCACCATTGACGTGAGGAAAAGTAACGCAAGTTATACTAGAGGTCGTTCTGGCGTTATGCACAACCATGCTATGGTTAGACAAGCAACTATAAAACTTCGAATTTACACAAATAGGCTGGATTACCTCTCGAGAGGAAAGCAGGCAACTTCGGCATCCGTTTTAAAATATTTGCTCCTCATGAGATCTGGGAAAAGTTACTCCAATATTGACTTTGGTCTTGCTGATTTGCCTGTCGCGTTGACGTTTAATTCTCTCTTTCGCTTCCTTGGCGACTCTGCTACATGTCCTCGAGAACAGGCGTGATCCTCCATCAGCAATCTTTCAAATCTGCCGGCAGTCGCGAGTAATCTCCCCCCTCGCATTCGTCTCTGAGTGTAAAGCGCGAAAGGCGAAGCTTGAATTTACAGGTATGTCCCTCTTTGGCTAATGTAGTTTCAAGATGGAGGGGCAACATGGCGACCGGCATTCGAACCCCTCACCCGTATGTACTTTCAATGGCAGATTATAAACTTACGAGAATACTTTATTACTTGAAAGAAGTAAATATACATTAATGAGCACATATATTTTTGAAAGAACTAAGTGTTTTTTGCTAAGAATCAACTAAAAAAATTACACAGTGTAGCTTTAATATAGAAACTGATTCTGATTAATAGAATGAACTTCAAACCTGAATGCAAATCCAACGTAACTACAAGACTGCATGCTCATAATTTCTTTTGCTCTTTACACTGTGTATATATAGTGGATATACAGTGAATTAATACAGCGCCTCTGGCCTGACAGGGCAGGAAAGTTCGTTTTTCAGAAGTGAGAAACTTTTTTTATTTCTTAAATATTATTTTTATACTGACCCTGACATATATTGTAGCTTGAGACTTATATGCTTATATCCTTAAAAAAATAAAATAAAAAAAACTTACTATCCCCAAACTGTACATTAGCAGTATTTTGCATTTAAGCCCAAATTTAAGAAACCTGAATGTAATATTTCATTCACAGCTTTGTTTTCCGCAGTAAGAGTCGATCTGAGAGAGATCTAGAGCTCGTGCGTGTGTGTGTGTGTGTGTGTCCAGCAGTGTTTCAGGATCTGTAATGAATGATAATTGTCTGATGAGATTCAGATGTGGGCCGTTGGGTTTTTATTGGTTCGGTCTGTGGGTGGAGATCAGATTCTGCACTCGCTCAGAGATAAAAACATCAAAATGAACATCATGTTAAACAGGGATTGATTCCTGACACACAGCGTCTGTTTCCCTCTATTTGTGGTTTTGTGTGAATTTCTGATGGGAAAAATCATATTCTCAGGGCTTGCGTCATATGTTATTGTGCGTTTCTTTCATATATGTCACAAGGTCAGCGCATTTGTGTATTTCTATAAGCTAAATGTCCGCTTTGATCATGACCCGCTAATGTGCTTTACGTGATTAATGCTTTTATTAATAGCTTGCGTCGTCGGCTTCCTCTCATGGACGTGTGGAATCAGAGGACTTTGTAAACAGTAATGAGTGTCATGTGACTTTTTCATCAGGATACATCAAACATAGAGGACCGGCACAGGAAGACTGTGATTAGTGAAGGAAAAGCATGCAAATAGATCTTATATGCTCAGGACACAGACACTACTGTTCAAAGCGTGCTCAATAAGCATTTCATTTGCATTAAATTGATCAAAAAAAGACAGTAAAGATATTTATAATGTTACAAAAGATTTCTATTATAAATAATTGCTCTTGTTTTGAACTTTCTGCTCATCAAAAAATCCTGGAAAATAAAATGTACCACAATTTCCACACAAATAAGCAGATGCAAAACATTGATAATAATCATAAATGTTTCTTGAGCATCAAATCCTCACATTAGAATGATTTGTGAAGGATCATGTGACACTGAAGACTGGAGTAATGATGCTGAAAATTCAGCTTTGATCACAGGAATAAATTACACTTTACTATATATTCACATAGAAAACAGCTGTTTTACATTGGAATAATATTTCACTGTTTTTACTGTATTTTTGATCAAATAACGGCAGCCTTGGTGAGCAGAAGAAATTTTCAAAAACATTAAAAAATCTCACCAACCCCAAACTTTTAAATGACAGTGGAAAGTCTTGGGAGTGAATCACTGAAATTGTAATGGTTTATGTAATAATGACCATATTAGCAACATTTTGGCAACTGTAAACATGGTAATGGCAATTTTTTGACAAAAGCAAGACGCGTTATAGTTGATGAAATGTTAGTAAACCTCTGTTGTCAGTGGCGCCGTGGTGTTTACTCTCTTCAAGCTGTTGTTGAAGACGGCGCGCTCTTTCTGGACAGAATGTATGGCTGGAGACTGCGAGCTCGAGGTTTGGCTGGTTACATGCTAGATCTACATTACACCACCAAAAATCATATTTCCTAGGGGTGGAACGGTACAG
Organism: Leuciscus idus; assembly: GCA_021554675.1. Classification (NCBI taxonomy): domain Eukaryota; kingdom Metazoa; phylum Chordata; class Actinopteri; order Cypriniformes; family Leuciscidae; genus Leuciscus; species Leuciscus idus. The sequence goes on along the minus strand of CM038624.1, from coordinate 48,444,129 downwards.
TTTTGGGGTCAGTTCGATATGAGTTCGGTACAACAAGAAAAAGCAACAAATCTCCAATGCTAGGTTTCTTTTCATTTATCACTTAAGGACTTATTTAGTAAGATTATGCCTGAAAAGGTTTGGGATTTTTTTTTTTTTTATCATGTTAATAAAAAAAAAAAATCTTGTATAATATGACTTGCTATTTTTGTTTGTTTGGTTTTTATTGTATTTATATGATATTTGTATTTTTGTAATTGAATTTTTGCCATGAAAATAGCTTTGAATGCTGACATGGCACTAAATAAAGCAATCTGAATCTGAATCTTTTCATTTATTTTGAACAGACAGTAGTGCAAATTAGTTTATTCCACCTATTGGCATGTAGTCCCATCGTTGGTACAGTACAGCCTCCTTTATATGGCGTTATATGTGTGCCTCAATCCTGAGCGAGTAATTGTAAGTTTTGAGCACAGAGAACTATATTTTGCAAGCACATTACATTATATTTTGAACAGAAATTAATAATCGCAAAAAAAAATTTCGTTTGAGCAAAGAAAAAACGATTGCTCAATAAATGTATTTGCTTGTTTGCTATTATCCATATTAACGTGCAATAATAACCCCTCTCACGCAGTTTACTCAGGTGCTCTCTCACAAATGTATTCTCTGCGCTCCTGTCAAGTCCCTCTCTCTCTCTCAACCTCTTAATTCTGTGCGCGGCTCAACTCTTGACACACACGCTCGCTCAACTTACAACAGCGTTACAAGTGTGCCACAAAATCAAACCAATCGGAAAATTAAAGGTCAATTGTGATTGGCTGTTGGTCTCCAATCAAATCGCTAGTAGAACCAAAGCCCGTCTTGTAGAACTATCCATAGATATCCATAATTATATATCCATATATAATCCTTTATTATATGATATCTATGGAACTATCTACAGCATCCCGGAAGCTTACAAAAAAAAAAAAAATCGAAAAAAATAACTGACTACAGCGAGACTAATGGATTAAAACACATTTTGGTAAGTATTTTTTTATTTATTATTATTAACTTAAAGTGCCTTGTTAGTTTTGGTGTATTATAAATTATAATACACAAAAATAATAATTAAAAATAATTATTATAATGGTGGTTTTCTTTAGATCACAGACATTAGCCTAGAAGTTGGAGGGCAAATTTTGTTTAATTGTTCGGAAAATGTCAGTTTTAAGAGTGAGGTCATTGTGTGAGGTGATTGACAGCTATATGTGACAGAGGAATATTATGACACTCCTCCAGAGATTCAGCTTATAATTTATAATGCTGTTGTGTTGTTTAACTTACAATATTATATCTCCTATTGTGACTACAGTGGTGTGACATTTAGGTGTTGCTGTTCTGATGACATTGTCTGCGGCTGTGCTAGCGTTAGAATGATTGAAAAGGAAAAAGTCAAACTATAATTTAGTCACAATAGGAGATATAATATTGTAAGTTAAAGAACACAACAGCATTATAATACACATAACTAACAAGGCACTTTTTAAGTTAATAATAAAAAAAATACTTACCAAAATAGTCTCGCTGTAGTCAGTTATTTTTTTTGAATTTTTTTTTTCAGTAAGCTTCCGGGATGCTGTAGATAGTTCCATAGATATCATATAATAAAGGATTATATATGGATATCTATGGATAGTTCTAAAAGACGGGCTTTGGTTTCTACTAGCGATTTGATTGGAGACCAACAGCCAATCACAATTGACCTTTAATTTTCCAATTGGTTAATTTTGTGGCACACAATGATATTGCAAGTTGAGCGAGCGTGTGTGTCAGAATTAAGAGGTTGAGAGAGAGAGAGGGACTTGACAGGAGCGCAGAGAATACATTTGTGAGAGAGCACCTGAGTAAACTGCGTGAGAGGGGTTATTATTGCACGTTAATATGGATAATAGCAAACAAGCAAATACATTTATTGAGCACGGAATCGTTTTTTCTTTGCTCAAACGAAATTTTTTTTTGCGATTATTAATTTCTGTTCAAAATATAATGTAATGTGCTTGCAAAATATAGTTCTCTGTGCTCAAAACTTACAATTACTCGCTCAGGATTGAGGCACACATATAACGCCATACCTTTAGGGTGTTCAGTAGTGAACAGAATGGACTCTTGCGTATTTTTTTGTAGGACTGATGAAAAAAACAAAAGGTATTTGGTCATAATCAGCTACAAAACTTAAAAATATCTCAAAAATTATGACAAATAAGTTTTTTTACTCCTGTAGTGTTTTTCTGCCTAGCTCCGGAGATTGGCACATCTGGATGATGTCACTGCCTCCGAAACTTTCGTCCGTCATAAACAAATTCGGATCGGACTAGATATCCTGTGTTCTTTGCATCCGTTGCAAGCATTTTGAGAGGTGTTTTGACAATTCAGAGCCACCGTACAAGCGAACGCCAAAAACCCAGAATGGGGTCTGACATGTTGATCCACTTCGTCTCGCAACACAATGTATGACAAACAAAGTGTGGAATACAAAAGATAAAGACTCATCATCAAACTGAGCCACTGACGTCCTGAAGTAAACTTTGAATCTCTCGGGAGAATCCCACATCGGGAGAATCCCACAGCGAACTCTCCTTCCTCTCGACGCAATCTCAGGATTCGATGGGCGCAATATTCCCTCTCTTTTCTCTTTTTAAGAAGAGATAGGAGAACAAAATCACCCTCACACTGCTTGATTACAAAAAAATCATTTATATATCAATATGGCTATCTAATAATATTAATAATTACTATTATTATTACTAAATACAAATATTTGTCATGCCAATAAAGCTAAAACTGAAAACATGAACTGAAAAACATTTATTAATCTCAGTTAATGTTAATTTCAACATTTACTAATACATAAAATAAAAAAGTTGTATCTGTTAATAATATTTAATAACCTGAGCTGACATGAATTTATTTTATGCATTTTTTTTTTTTTAAGTTTAATAAATACGGCAACAAATATTTTGCTCATTGTCAGTTAATGAATAAAGCAACGTTATGTAATCAGACCTTGTAGCGAACTGTCGAGTCATTATCAGAAGTGATGTGCGGGTACATTCATACTGTGTGTTTACATGCAGTTATTATAGAGCCTCTTACAGTAAACAGGTCAGAAGTTTACTGGTGTGTGTTTGAGTCACGCTGTGTGTGTGTATTCATGTGAGAAAAGTCCCCTTCATAACTTAATCTGTTTTACTGCAGTTTTAACTGTGTGTCGCAGACATTTATCTGGAATTGTGTGTGTGTGTGTGTGTGTGTGTGTGATGATTTAGTAAACTCCATTACTCCACATCAAAGCGTCTCAGATCTCACGCCGCTCTGACAACAAAAGCCATATTGTACACTAGATACTGACAGAAAACGCTTCATGCTTCTCAAAATCACATGCTCTCGGTACAGCCGGCCAAGAGTTCCGCTGTGTCCCGCCGATGACCTTTCCTCACACTTTTCCTCTGTTCATGACTTCAGAGTCGAGTGTCGAATCAACCGTGCCGTTCCCAAACACTCCTCCTGAGTTTACAGACGGCCTCCGGGAATAAGCTCTGTGGGGTTTTCTGACGATCAGCACTTTACATCAGTTTCATGCTGGATCTGCAAGTATAGTTTCACATGCACTTGTAGTCTTCTTATTCTGGCCAAGGACAGGAAGAGATGGTTTGATTGACTCATAAACCGTCCATTCACGGTTTAATTCAATTTTGCATGCTAATTAGTGGCTGGTTTATCTGAATTTGTTCAGTCTTTGTGGATTGTTGTACAGGAAACTTGTACATGCATGCAGAATTTGTATTTTTTTGGTTCTGCCAGTGATTATCTATGATTATTTCACAGATTCAAAGTGAAATAAAGTTGTGCAGATTGCAACTTCGATTGATCAACTTTCCATGTCAATCAGAGTTTTAGTTCTAATCAGCTGCGATGGCAAAACACAGCAATTCTGTTTTAGAAACGACATTTTTGACAAAGTTTGACTTTGTACCTATCCATTTGGTTGTGAGTGCAGTGAGCTTGCAGAGAGACTCCGCTCACACACACTTCTGATTGGCTGATTTTTGATTGGTTTGGTTGCGAGTGCAGTGCGCTTGCAGAGAGTCTCCGCCCACACACACTTCTGATTGGCTGTGACTTTTGATTAATTTGGTTGCGAGTGCAGTGTGCTTGCAGAGAGTCTCCGCCCACACACACTTCTGATTGGCTGTGACTTTTGATTAATTTGGTTGCGATTGCAGTGTGCTTGCAGAGAGACTCCGCCCACACACACTTCTGATTGGCTGATTTTTGATTGGTTTGGTTGCGAGTGCAGTGCGCTTGCAGAGAGTCTCCGCCCACACACACTTCTGATTGGCTGTGACTTTTGATTAATTTGGTTGCGAGTGCAGTGTGCTTGCAGAGAGTCTC
>CM038624.1:48424713-48434713 GCA_021554675.1 Leuciscus idus | reverse complement strand
GAGCAAAAATGCAATTTTATTTTGGTCTGAAATTCAAACTGCACACGTTATGTGAGATTCTCCCTCTCTCTCTCTTTCTCTCTCTCCCTCTCCATTGATATGTCTCTTCTCTGGCGTGTTTGTGTGTGTGCCCACAGTCCTTTCCTGTTAGAGTTTGTTCGGCCGGTTTCCCTTCAGATAATGACATTTCTCCCAGAAGACCTTGGACTGTCTGGAACGGCGTGTAGCACATATGGCCTCAGCGGGACTGCATTGCATTCCTTACACACGTGCAAACACTAGTTTACAGACGCTCACACAAGCACTAGCTTACAGACGCTCACACAAGCACTAGCTTACAGACGCTCACACAAGCACTAGCTTACAGACGTTCACTCAAACTTTAGCTTACAGACGCTCACACAAGCACTAGCTTACAGACGTTCACTCAAACTTTAGCTTACAGACGCTCACACAAGCACTAGCTTACAGACGCTCACACAAGCACTAGCTTACAGACGTTCACTCAAACTTTAGCTTACAGATGCTCACACAAGCACTAGCTTACAGACGCTCACTCAAACTTTAGCTTACAGACGCTCACACAAGCACTAGCTTACAGACAGTCACACAAGCACTAGCTTACAGATGCTCACACAAGCTCTAGCTTACAGACGCTCACACAAGCACTAGCTTACAGACGCTCACTCAAACTTTAGCTTACAGACGCTCACACAAGCACTAGCTTACAGACGTTCACACAAGCACTAGCTTACAGACGCTCACACAAGCTCTAGCTTACAGACGCTCACACAAGCACTAGCTTACAGACGCTCACTCAAACTTTAGCTTACAGACGCTCACACAAGCACTAGCTTACAGACGTTCACACAAACACTAGCTTACAGACGTTCACACAAGCACTAGCTTACAGACGCTCACGCAAACACTAGCTTACAGACGTTCACACAAGCACTAGCTTACAGACGCTCACTCAAACTTTAGCTTACAGACGCTCACACAAGCACTAGCTTACAGACGCTCACACAAGCACTAGCTTACAGACGCTCACACAAGCACTAGCTTACAGACGTTCACACAAACACTAGCTTACAGACGTTCACACAAGCACTAGCTTACAGACGCTCACGCAAACACTAGCTTACAGACGTTCACACAAACACTAGCTTACAGACGTTCACACAAGCACTAGCTTACAGACGCTCATGCAAACACTAGCTTACAGACGTTCACACAAGCACTAGCTTACAGACGCTCACACAAGCACTAGCTTACAGACGCTCACACAAGCACTAGCTTACAGACGCTCACTCAAACTTTAGCTTACAGACGCTCACACAAGCACTAGCTTACAGACGCTCACACAAGCACTAGCTTACAGACGCTCACACAAGCACTAGCTTACAGACGTTCACACAAACACTAGCTTACAGACGTTCACACAAGCACTAGCTTACAGACGCTCACGCAAACACTAGCTTACAGACGTTCACACAAACACTAGCTTACAGACGTTCACACAAGCACTAGCTTACAGACGCTCATGCAAACACTAGCTTACAGACGTTCACACAAACCCTAGCTTACAGACGCTCACTCAAACACTAGCTTACAGACGTTCACACAAACCCTAGCTTACAGACGTTTGCACAAACACTAGCTTACAGACGCTCACTCAAACACTAGCTTACAGACGTTCACGCAAGCACTAGCTTACAGATGTTCACACAAACTTTAGCTTACAGACGTTCACACAAACACTAGCTTACAGACGTTCACACAAACACTAGCTTACAGACGCTCACGCAAACACTAGCTTACAGACGTTCACGCTAACACTAGCTTACAGACACTCACACAAGCACTAGCTTACAGACGTTCACGCTAACACTAGCTTACAGACGCTCACACAAGCACTAGCTTACAGACGCTCACTCAAACACTAGCTTACAGACGCTCACGCAAACACTAGCTTACAGACGCTCACAGATGCATGTTTGCGCTTGATTCTACTGAACTTCTGCGCTGTTTTACATGATGATCCAGATTTAATCCTTATTATAGGGATCTTGAATAAATGCGTCTATTTTATTTTATATTAACAAACTCATAACACTACATATAAAACTTAAAAAAAACTTTCATTTAAAACTATTTTAATTTAATTACATTTATTTTATTTATTTTGTATGATTTGAACAAACCCATACTTTTTTTTATTAATTAATGAATTAATTTAATCTATTTATTATTTGAACAAACCCATACCTATTTAATTTACTTTAATTTACAATTTAATTTAGTTTATTTTATATTTATATATTTTGTATGATTTGAACAAACCCATACCCGTTTTGTTTTATTTTTTATTTATATTTTTATATTTTAAGTAATTTTTTTTTTTTATATGACTTGAACAAACCCATAACGTCTCAGGTTACGTATGTTACCCTGGTTCTCTGAAGAGGAAACTCGAGCTGCGTCGAGACACGGTGGGAACGCTATACCCTCGACGCCATAACCAATACCTGTCTGTGTGAAGTCAATGCGCACACTAAAAAACAAGCACTCTAAACCCTGGAGTGGAGCTTAGATCCAAGTTTTAAAATCTCACAAACGTGTGCGGTGAGGACCAGCCTGCCACATCACAAATGTCATGAAGGGAGACACCTGACAATAACGCCTTTGAGGCAGCCATGCTCCTTGTAGAATGGGCCCAGACAGCCTTAGGTGAAGGCTGACCAGCCGCTTCATAAGCAAGTGAGATAGCCTCAACTACCCATTTGCTTATTCTCTGCTTAGATGCAGGATACCCTTTTCTAGGTGACCCGAAACAGACAAACAATTAATTTGATCTTCGCCACAGGGCAGCTCTGTGGACATAGGCATCCAAAGCCCGAACAGGGCATTGCAGATTAAGTTTTTCCTGATCTGATGATAAGAATGGTGGAGGGCAGAAGGCCTGCTGCAGCATAATGGGGCCCGCAACATTAGTAGGGACCTTAGGAATATAACCCGGCCTAGTGTGAAAGAAGGCTTTCACCATACCAGGTGCAAATTCCAGACACGAAGGAGCAACCGACAAGGCTTGCAAGTCTCCAATTCTCTTGATAGAAGAAATAGCCAGGAGAAATAAAGTTTTTAGTGTGAGGAACTTTTCTGAAACCTCCTCAATAGGCTCGAAGCGAGCCAGAGTCAGGCCTTCAAGTACAACGGCCAAATCCCAAGCTCTAGTGCGCAGTGCAGGCCTTAGCCTCAGAGTGCCACGAAGAAAACGAGTAATGAGAGGATCTCTCCCCAATGATGCCCCACCCAAAGGAGTGTGGTAAGCAGATATAGCCGCCACATACACCTTTAAGATGGAAGGGGATAATCCAGCAGAGAAGGGTTCCTGCAGATTATCAAGTACTGAACCAACAGGGCAATTAATAGGATCCAATTGACGTTCTCTGAGAAGAGAATAGTCTCTACTTTAGTGCATACAGTCTTCTCATGGAGGGAGCTCTGGACTGGAGTATGGTCTCCACGACCTCGGTCGAGAGACCAGATTCTATGAGCCCAGCTGTAAAACCCTGACTCCCTGCTGGGAGGAGGAACCCTTTCTATAGCCTCCTTTCGTAGAAGAGTCTGAACTTCTTGCTCCATAACCAGAGCCTGCTCGGGGTCCACCACCGTAGGGAGGACCCCTAGAAATCTGGGCAGAAGAGAACCGAACTGAACTCTGTAACCCTTTTTTATAGTGAGAAGGACCCAACGAGATATATTTGGCAGTCGTTTCCACGCTGCCAGAAAATCTATTAAGGGGACCAGTCTCTCGAGACCCTCTCCTCGTTCGGGAACACTGACACCTGGGTGCCCTGAAATGGCCTCGGCGTCAGGACTTCTTCTTAGTCGAAGCCTTCTTGGAGATAATGACAGTCCTCAGATCTTGTCTATCTTTAGATGGCTTCGACTGCGACCGCCACCCAGACCCCCCTGAATGTGGAGGAGCCTGAGTGGAGAGGCCAGAAGGCGAGAGCGGAGTGTCCTAAAGAACAGATCTAGCCCTATCTTTCATATCGGACAGATTTAACCAAAGATGTCTCTCCGTGGCCACCAGGGCTGCCATAGACCGGCCTGCTGACTTGGCCGTTTCCTTGGTGGCCCGAAGAGACAAATCTGTTGCACGTCTAATTCTTGAATTGCGTCAGCGCTGACTTCCTCACTCTCATCCATGTCACTTAGCAGGTCAGCCGGATATGCTTGCAATATTGACAAGCTGCAGCCTGACCTTCTGCCGAATACGCTTTACCCACCAGCGTTGAAGTGGCTTTTAAAGGCTTGGTGGGTAACGTCGGGGCTTTTAGTGACGTTGCTGACTCAGGAGAGAGATAGCTCGCAAGCGTCTCTTTAGCCCGAGGCAACGTCACATAACCATGCTGTTTTAATCCCATAATATTACTATAATTAGAAGTTTGAGACACTGGTTTCCTCCACGACCTTGACATCTCAGTGTTGAGGTTGGGAACAAACGGCAGTCCCCGACGAGGAGGCTGTGATCTAGATGGTGGAAATCGTTCATCTAGTAAACTTTTCTTTTGCACTTCCTGTTTCTCGGCTGGCCAATTGATATTTAATTTAGCGACAGCATGAGTCACAACCTCCATAAGCTCCTCATATCCCCATCAATGCTTACAACATCCAGATCCTTGTTAATTGTAGCACTGGTGCCTTGCCCCGGGGAGAAGAAACCGCAGCGCGTGCTTCTCCCTGAGACAAGGCACTGGATCTGGCAGGTGAAGGCAGAGATAGGGCCCGTCTCAAACCCCACTGCCAGATCCATTTGCGAACTCCAAGATGTGTGTCGCCCCACACCCTGGGGAGCGCGAACCGAACCATCCTCTTCAAATAACGCCCGGCGGGAGCGTAGCGTCCTCACGGACAGCTTATCGCAATGCTGACAGTCAGCCCCCTCGAACTCACTGGGCATGCTCCACTCCCAAACAAGCTACACACAGTTCGTGTGTGTGTCCACCCGTAAGGAAACGAGGGCAAGGGACACTGCTGCTGCTGCTTGTTCATCATGATAGACAGAGACAGTATCACAGAGAGCGCTTGCTGAAGACACAGAAGCTAGCGCGGTCTGTTTCTGGGAATGCTTTATAGTTTCCTGGTCTGTGATGTCACCCGCCTATGGTCTCGTCACACCATTGGACTGATTCCACACGTGCTTCATGACCCAATCACGCAGGGGCGTTCCCACCGAGTCTCGACGCAGCCCGAGCTCCCTTGAAAGGGAAGGGAGCTCTCTATATATATATATATTTAGAAAAGTAAAACAAAATAGATGAGTTTCATAATTAAGGTTCTCTTTCAAGGGAGCTCGAGCTGCGTCGAGACTCGGTGGGAACGCCCCAGCGTGATTATATATATATATATTTGATTTGAACAAATCCATAACCCTACATTTGAAACTCATCTAGTTTCATTTGCACTGCAGACATGAAAGATTACTGAGAAAGAAAATCACTTTTTGCAGTATAAGCCACTCAGGTCTTGCATTACAGTGAGTTTTACTAAGGTCACATGTCTTTTAGGCTTTCCATGTCACTTCCAGCACCCTTTAACTGTGGTAAAGTCACTGTGACACAGCATCTTGTGGCTTATTGCTTTTTTTTAAACAGAAAAGCGTTGAGTTTTCCCAGTGATGATGATACTGAGGCTCTGTGCAGGTGTGTGTGTGTGTGTGTTATCTGTGTGAGAAACCCCTCAGCTTTGCTTTTGGCTTTCCCCCCTGTCTTTATCTTTTTCTTTTCTTTGGAATCTTCTTGTTGCCTGCAGCCCTAATAAAACCCGAAAGCGATTCACCGTCCCGATCCGCTGTCGTGTCAGATTCGGGTGTGGGCTCAGTGGATCACGGTAATGATGAAAAACTCATCTTTTGATGTGAACATTCCACGCTTTATTATATTAATGCATGGGCTCAATTAGTGTTTAGTACGCTCTTGATTTCGCATTCCTTCCATTCGACGCACGTTCGTAGACATACGTGTGTTCGGACATGCTCGGAATGTTCCTTCAAAGAGCTCGTCAGTGTTTGGCCACATCGGTGTGTGTGTGTGTGTGTGTGTGTGTGTGTGTGTGTGCTCGACTCCGTACCTAACATTGTGAGTGATTGTGCTTCCAGTGGCTATCCATCTTTCTTTTTTCTAGTGAAGTTTGGATGTTAGAAAAGTGTTTGGAACATATTTACTGAACAGGTGGACACTTCTATCCAGAAACTTTCAGTATATTTACCTTCAGTATAAAGGTATATTGTTTATTTAATTTAAATTTGGTTTATTTCATTATTATTTTAGCAATTTTTTATTTCTCTTATATATATATATATATGCGTATTGTTTTCCACAATATTTACTCAGAATTCACCAAAAATATAAAATAACCTTTACATTTTATTATTTTATTTACATTTTTTTGTAATATTTTTTTTTATTTATATAATTTTATTTTATTTGTTTTTATTGTATTTTTTATTTTATATTATTTATTATTTAATAAAAAAATTGGTTTATTTCATTATGTTTTTAATTAATTAATTAATTAATTATTTTATATTATGTTTTTTTTTTTTACTTTATATCATATTATTTTATAAATGTTATTTTTGGGACTCAACCCAGCAATCTTCTTCTGAAACTTTTTTTTTCTTCTTCTGGGTTTTTCAGTGGCTGAAGCGGATACTGTATATACAATATCTGCAGTATCTCTGCAATATTTACTCAGAATTAGCGAAACAAAAATTCATTGGTAGAATTGACACAAAGGAAGAACAAACAGTTCTGTTGATCGGCAAAGCAGGCGCTTTATGCAGATGATTGCACTGATTATGATTATCAGTTCTGCTGCAGAAAGAATAAGCAGGTTGCAGTGTAAGCCTGAGACGCTCGCAGATTTATTGTTCCAGAAGCGAATGAATGGCAGATTGTGTATGATATGAGTTTCCACGCTGGCTTTCTTCCTCTGTGTTTGCTGACTGTTAACTATTACCAAGCGTGTATTTTGGCCGAAAACCAAAGTGTTACACACACACACACACACACACACACATGGGTGAACATCAAAAGAGTTGCATTATGGCCTGGAGGTGCTCCAAAAACCCCTCCGTGGAGTCGCTATTGTGCTGCGTCATTTACTCAGTTTCATATCAGCGCTTATTTATATTGTCATGAGTTCTTAAACGTACACCGATAATGCTGCTATAGTGTGTGTGACCTGTGACCTGTGACCCCACCCGCGCTCTCTGGTTATTAATGGATAGCTGATCAAAGGCCCAGGACAACTTTACCCTGTTTACTCGCCCTAATATCGCCTACATTTACCTCAGTCAAACAGTTATTCATTAATTTGTCCTTTCCCTCCTTTTCTTGACGTTCCCCGAGCTGTGAGATTACAGTACACAGGAAAGTTTATTTTTTTATTTTTCATATTCTTATTCTATATATTTTACTGTTTATATTTTTAATATATTTTTTTAAATAAAAAATTAAATAATTGTTTAGTTTTCTGCGTGTTTTAATTATATTTATAAAAAATCTGAAAATATAAACAAAACTAAAAATTAAATATTAAATATAAAAAAAACTAATAAATACATTTATTTTTATATATTTTATTTTATTTTATCTTTTGTATTTTATTTTATTATATGATATATTTTCATTTCATTTGATCAGTTTATTTGATTTGTATTTATTGTACTTTTATTGTATTTATTACTTGTATTTAAAAAATATATTTTAGATTAGTTTTCTGTATGTTTTTATTATATTCATTGAAAAAAAAATGTAAACAAAACTAAAATTAAATATAAAATATATAAAAACAGTTTAGTTTTCTTTTATATTTTATTTTATTATAGTTTTTTATTTATAGATTTCATTTCGTTTTTTATTTTGTCACATACATTTTATATATATAACATTTATTTATTTATTTATTTTTATATTTGTTCTTTTTGGAGCCTTCTGGTAACAAGGCCTACATTTCATTTATTTTTTTATTTTGTCATATAATTTTTTTTAAATTATTTTATTTTTTACGTTTTAATTATTAATTTAATATTTGTTGTTTTTGGAGCCTTCTGGTAACAAGGCCTGATCTTTTAGTCTAATTATTTTTCTTGGTCTGCTGTGTTGTTTTTCCCCTTAATAAATCTTTAAAAATCATTTTTTTAGTGGCTGAGCAGTTTAATTTGCTCATTCTGCTTTATAATGGGCCATTCGTTCAGGACACACTGAATTAGTTACTATGTTTCTTGTCATGGTTTTGTGTTATTCGTCAGAGATTAGTCACTCAGGCGTATTAGAGTTGGAGTCATGTAAGGAAAGCGCTCTCGGGAACAATACACACACATTTGGCTATTGTGTTTTTGAGCATGTAGTTGTGTCTTTGTTTGAACACTGATTTAACACATCAATCAGTCAGTCAGTCATAAAGAACCTGCGGGGAAAACCCGGTCTATCTCTGCCTTCCCATTGGCCGCCTTCCAACCATCCAATCACCATCAGAGCTTCTCATTGGCCGACGCCGTGGCTTTATCTCTTCGATCGGTCTCCGTTTCCTGACGCTATTGCAGAGCCTGTTTTCATGCAAACATAGCAGAGCCTATCGCCTTAATCTGTGACCTGAAGAAATCATTTGCTCTGAATGCTAAATGAGTTCAGAAAGACGCATGTGTCCCCGCAGGCTAGAGGAACCTTTTCACAGGCCGGCCCCGACAATTGCCTGGGAAATGGGAGCTTTGCAATGATGAAACAAATATAAATATATATGTGTATTCATTGATTTGATTGATTGTTTACACACACACACACACACATATATATATATATATATATATATATGCATGCATACATACATACATACATACATACATACAAACTACAAAATTTGATTTTGTTATATATTTTTTATTTAATTGTAGTTATTTTTTACTATATATATATATATATATATATACTTAATAACTCAAATTAAATATAAAAATATATAACCACAATAAAACATTTAATTACATTTTTATATATTTTGTTTTATTTTATTTTAGTATATATATATAATTTCTTAGTTATTTCTTTCGATTTATGTGTGTGTGTATATATATATATGTATATATATATACACACACACACATACAAATTTTTTTTTACTAAAATTAAATATATAACTAAATTAATATATATATATATATATATATATATATATATATATATATATATATATATATATTTAATATATTTAATTTAGGTTACATATTTTATTTTTAAATAAAATATTAATTTTTTAAAATATTTTTATTCTTTTGTGTTTTATTTGTAGGTTTTATTTTTACATTTTATTATGTATATCTAATTTTTGTTTTACTTTTAATTTTTAGATATCCAGGTTGGTACCCTTGCTGTTTTATTGAAAATCAAAGCAAAAAAAAAAATGTGCTTAAAATAAACTGTCTGCCAAATGCATGAATATAAATGTTTATTTAGTTAGTTTTGCATTTGCAGGCTAAATTTGTGTCCCAAATGATACTCTAGTCTATACACGTATACACTGTGCACTCAACAGTGTAGTGTATGACTTTAATAAGGATATTTTAGTTCTACATCTGATCCTCCTCCCCCTCCGCTACCTCATTAAAGTTGTGCCAGTCGAGTGCATGAAGTGTCCAACATTTCACACTTGTTTTTCGGTTAATTAAGTGCATCATGCATCATTAAAGTGCACTATTTCCTTTAGAAATAGTGCACTTATAACACACACTACAAAACAGCATAGAATAGTGCATAAGTAAGTGTGATGCACCTTAAGGTCATGTGACTCTGCCCTGCTGAAAAGACTTTCTCACCCACTAGCTTAACCAGTAATGCTAAACTGGCCAACCAGCAGTGTTCCTTTATTATCTCAGCAGTGCTGGTGTTCATATCGCTCTCCTGTACCACTGGACATTTCACACTTTTTTTCC
>CM038624.1:48412213-48419713 GCA_021554675.1 Leuciscus idus | reverse complement strand
GAACTGCATTGTTCATTGTTGAATTGGGATCTGAAATGCTAATCTAATGTAAATAGAAATGGAGCAAGCCCTTCATTTACGCTGTCTATTTTAAACCTCACTCTCCTCCTCCTCTTCCTCCTCCTCCTCCTCCTCTTCTTCCTCCTCCTCCTCCTCCTCCCCTTCCTCTTCCTCCTCCTCCTCCTCCTCCCCTTCCTCTTCCTCCTCTTCCTCCTCTTCTTCCTCCTCCTCCTCTTCTTCCTTCTTCTCTTCCTCCTCCTCTTCTTCCTCCTCCTCCTTCTCTTCTTCTTCCTCCTCCTCCTCCTCCTCCTCCTTCTCTTCTTCCTCCTCTTCCTCCTCCTCCTCTTCCTTCTCTTCCTCCTCCTCTTCCTCCTCCTCCTCCTCCTCTTCCTCCCCCTCTTCTTCCTCCTCTTCCTCCTCCTCCTCCTCTTCTTCCTTCTCCTCTTCCTCCTCCTCCTCTTCTTCCACCTCCTTCTCCTCTTCCTCTTCCTTCTCTTCTTCCTCCTCTTCCTCCTCCTCTTCCTTCTCTTCCTCCTCCTCTTCTTCCTCCTCTTCCTCCTCTTCCTCTTCCTCCCCCTCTTCTTCCTCCTCTTCCTCCTCCTCTTCTTCCTCCTCTTCCTCCTCCTCCTCCTCTTCCTCCTCCTCCTCTTCCCCCTCCTCCTCCTCTTCCTCCCCCTCTTCTTCCTCCTCTTCCTCCTCCTCCTCCTCTTCCTCCCCCTCTTCTTCCTCCTCCTCCTCTTCCTCTTCCTCCTCCTCCTCTTACTCCTCCCCCTCTTCTTCCTCCTCTTCCTCCTCCTCCTCCTCTTCCTCTTCCTCCTCCTCCACAGATGGAAACATACAAACTCTGACTCTGAACAAGATATTCAGCTTTAGCCACGCTTCCCTGTTTACCGACTGAGAATGGCCTTTACACACAGATTCTTGTTTGATATTCATGCACTGCAAAAATCTATTCTTGTTTTTAGTAAAAATATATAAACATCCTTAAACGGAAAACATGATGAAATCGTGAAAATAGTGTATGATAAGACTTCTTTCAATAGACTGAATCTTGAATAGTTTTTTGTTAGCAAATTGCAATTGTTTTTTTCCCCCTTATAATTAATCAAACGGTAAATAAAAATGTTAGATGAGACAATTGCTAAATTTGAGATCACCATCTTTTTTATTTTATCTTGTTTTAAGGCAAAACTTCAGACAAAACAATTGGTTTTTGATGCACTGGTCAAATTTGTGATTTTGGGCCTATTTTGCTTTCATGACACAGTTCGACTAAAAATGGAAACCGTTTTATGCGTTTTGGTCGTTCATTTACATGACAATGGTGGACAAAAGTGCTAAAAGTTTCATAGTGCAAGTTTTAGAAAATAATATCGTTATTGTCTCCATGTAAACTACAAAAATGTGAATTTGCGCATGCACATTACTTGTTCAGTCTATAGGCGTGTAGTGTTTCTTTACAAAGTGACATCGCCATCTACTGGCCTGGCAGCAGAATACAGCGCTTTTAATCGTTATCACGGATCCGTGTGAACAGGGACCGTTTCGTACAATCATTGTTTTTTGGAACGAAAACATCCAAAATACACATTTAAGTGTTTATTTTATTTCACTTCCGTCCGAGTCAGAAATCTCCACTTCAGGAGCTTTACACACACTAAACTTTACAGTTTTATTCATATCTATATTCTGAAGGCTGAAGTTTGTTCATATATCATTCGCCTGATTAGTATTTACCATTTTATCATTTTATAAAAATAGAAATCCTAAAACCCCTCTGTAATAACCTTTAACTCTAATAAGTCAACAAAATGCAAAACTATTTTTTTAACCTCACTTTATCCGATGTTCAGATTTCTGTTCTGGTAATGTATGTAAATTAGTGCATTTATAATTAGATAATGCTTCATTTGCATATTTAAACATATAATTTCAGAAAACCTGTAATACAAAACAATTGTCTAATGCTACGTTCACACGGCAGGCAAAAGTGTCACGAATTCCCTCATATGTGACTCAGATCTGATTTTTTCATAAGTGTGAACAGCACAAACCACATCGAAACCATGGCTTTGTCACCAGATGCATTAAAGCTTGCAGTGTGAATTTAGCCTTAACGTACTGTGATTAATCAACTGGGGAAAGCATTGTTATTATCTTTTTTACACTATATTTACCTTTAGTGTCTTGCATTAAGGATCTTTAGATATTTTTACTGGGCAACAAAACACACCCTTTTTTTTTTTGTGCAAAATGTGAATTTTGTGTGTATTGGCCTTATAAGATGCATAAGATTGATGTAAATACAAATCAAAAGTGATTCCTGCATCAGTTAAAATATTTCCAAATATCTACGTCACATGAGTTTCCTCCGTGTGCTTTTGTTCCACGCAGCGCAGACACGCGTGACAGAGGAATAATGGAAGATCAAGATGTGAAGATCAAAGGCTGCTATCTGAATAAACACACACACACACACACGCGTGTGCTGTAGTGCAGCTATATTATAAACACACCGCGTGTCATGCTGGATCTGTAATTTGATATGTGTGTGTGTATAGCAGGCAGGAATGCAGACAGGTCTTTCCCGTATCCGTCAGTGAAACATGAAAGCTCCCGTAACGCTTGATGATTATTTTTAGAGCTGTTATCTGACAGGACAGCGTAAACAGACAGGTGTGTGTGTGTGAACCTGTGTGAGGCTGCAAACAAACATGATGCTGTAACGCTGAAGTGTGTGTTTCAGTCTGCTTTTTGAGATATTTGCCCAGATGTTTGCAGGGTTAATAAAAGACTTGCAGATTCGGATACTTGTTCACACACTCATACAACACACAACATGCTTGACTGTGCCTTTTTTGTTTAATTATTGTTTGAAAGTGCAAAAGTTTGGGTCGGTGTGATTTTTGACTGATTTTGAAAGTGTGTGTGAGAGTGGTCGAGTGAGTGTGTGTGTGTGAGTGAGTGTGTGTGTGAGTGGTCGTGTGTGTGAGTGTGAGTGTGAGTGTGAGTGTGAGTGTGTGTGTGTGTGTGTGTGTGTGAGTGAGTAAGTGAGCGTGTGAGTGTGTGTGCGTGTGAGTGAGTGAGTGAGTGAGTGAGTGAGAGTAGAAGTGAGTGTGTGTGTGTGTGTGTGTGTGTGTGTGTGTGTGTGTGTGTGTGAGTGAGTGAGTGAGCGTGTGAGTGTGTGTGCGTGTGAGTGAGTGAGTGAGTGAGTGAGTGAGTGAGTGAGTGAGTGAGTGAGAGTAGAAGTGAGTGTGTGTGTGTGGTGTGTTTGGTTCAGACCTCCACAATCAACATGCTGAAGTCTTTGCTAAATGGCCTAGTTCTGTCCTAGATTGTGGGACACACAAACTCTTGTCACAAAACCCTACGTGTGTGTGTGTCTACATAGGCAGCATCCTAACTGGAATAAAGCTGATAAGTGACTGATCTGAAGCACTAGATAGACAGCATCCTCTCTCTCTCTCTCTCTCTCTCTCTCTCTCTCTCTCTCTCTCTCTCTCTCTCTCTCTCTCTTGTCCGGGTTTTTTAAGTGTTACCAAGTCAGACCGATGGCTTTATGTACTAGCGGGGTGGATGTTGTGATCGTGGATGTCCCTGATAAGTGTACACTGCTACAGCAGACATCTCATCTACTCAATGTGTATAATTGTTTATCACAAACAAATGTTTGATTTCTAGAAGTTATCTTTGACATTGTTCCATTGACTTGTTTCTAAAGTCATAGGCTGCTATTCAGCGCGTAATATCTGCTCACACACTAAGTATACAGCAGCTCACGTTTGCGGTGTGTTGGTCATGCATTCGTGTCAGTGTTTGCATACTTGTGTAAAGTGTGTTTCTGGCCTGTCACAAGAGGAGATGGCAGAGGAATTTGGGAAGCTGGAATGGACTGTGTGTGTGTGTGTGTCTGTGTGTGTGTCTGTGTGTGTGTGTCTTGGGGGTTGGGAACAGCTGGTCTTCCATTGACGAGTTTTGAATGCTGGCAGTTAATATTTCACTCCAGAAGTGTGTATGTATGCAAGTGGATGTGAACAAACACACACACACTCACTGCTTCTTGACAACAGAGGCCGAATGGAGTTTATAAGAGCACATTAGTGTGGCATTGAGTGACATTAGTTAACGGCCACAATCACTGACATTTACATGATCACGTCAACAGACTTACACACATGTGATCCAGTCTTAACGGAAGAGGAAAACACTCTGAAATGTAAAGAAATATGGACATGCATGTTCGCCGCTACGAGCTCCAAACGTTTGTCGTTTGGATGTTTTAGAGCGTTAAACGTGAAGGGCCCTATCTTGCACCCAGCACAATTGACTTTGTACACCGACGCATGTATCATTCCTATTTTGCACCCGACGCACAGCGGACTTTTCCCTCCACAGACGCACGTCGGTAAGTTAGGGAATGAACTTGCGCTCCCGGGGGCGGTTCAGCGAAAAGAGGAGGTGTGTTCCGGTGCAAACGTTCCCTGGTGCTATTTTGCAGTTTCAGAAAACAATTCCGTTCAGATGTGCGTTCAGATGCTATTTTAAGAGCGCATGTTTGGCCATAATGTAGCGTGTGCACAACACACATACACTTTGCTTCTCTCATCTACACAGACATCTCTCATCTCATCAGTTTTCATTTTTGCAAATCATACATTATTACAAGGAAAAATATTCCACACGAGGGAAATCATTGTTGTGTCCATGAAGATGTGAAAAAATAGGCATAAATCTAGCTTACACATTTACCCAAATTATCATACGCCTGTTTAACCGAAGCTAATTTGGGTGTGTTTCTCCATCCCCAATGTCACTTCTCTGTGTTTTACGGCCGTGACGAGAACGTCTGCCTCCTCGGCTATGAACCGCTCCTGGCAAATCCGTCGTTATAATAGCAATCCGCCATGGAACAAGCGCGCCTGCTCTTAAAGGGAATGTGAGATGACGCTCTGATTGGTTTATTTCACGTTACACCCAAACCACACCTATGAGTAATGAAGCTACTTCAGACCAACACATTTTAGATTTGCGTCGGGAGAAAGAGTCATTTATCCCGCCGGTATAATAGCAACAGCGCCCGAGATCCGCCCACAGAGTTACTTGCGTCTCGCGTTTGATACTTGCGTTTCAGATCGTTAAAATAGGGCCCGAAGTGTGTTTCTGCTGCTCTAGTGTAACGGTTTCTATCAAGACCAACCTTAGAGGACTTATTATAGTTATATATGCAAAATTGTAGCATACAAACAAAAAAGTTGCATTTTATAAAATGTACCCATTGAATTGTTTGTTGAATCTGAATCTGTATTTGTTTAATTGCTTTTAAATGTTCAAAGTAAACAAATGTTTCAAACGGATTAAAGTGCAAAGAACACAACTGTAGATGACAATAACAATAACAGAATCAGACATTTTCACATTTCTTATCTGGCATGTTTTAGTCCATATTATGTGAAAAAGTAAAAAAAAAATTATGTAAAAATCTAAAAAAAGATGTAAACAAATGTTTGAAAATAAATATTAAGTAAATACTGTTTGACTTCCTGTCTTCTCTGTGACAAGCAGGAAGTGCTGGACAGATTACTTGCTAAATATAATGTGTTACTGATTACTAATCACATGATGAAAATTATCAGTATTAATATAATCTAGATTACTCATTTTATGTAATGTATTCTGACTATTTGTTTAAAAAATATAATTATTTATTTATTTATTTTTACCTGCATGTGAATGTGTCCTTTATCTAACATCAGAGAACTGTGAACATGCACATGTTATTTGTTATATTAAAATTTAGTAAATATCAAAAGTAAATATTTTAAGTCAAAAAGTTTGGGAATCCCTGCATTACATGATCAAACTATAATAAACATCAAAACAGAAATGCCATTACACATGCAGAGTTCTCCAGGTCTGAAATATTTTTGTCCAAACTTTTGTCCAGATCGTTTAGTGAAGGTCACTGGATATGATGAAGACATTGTTTCACATTTTAATAACAGCAGTGTTTAGTAACTTGCATAACTAATCATCTCATACATGGTGTAAATGAGAGGTGCTTTTGTCCCCAAATCTAGAAGCGTCACAGATTTATTTACATGGCCATTCATATAGACAAAGCTAAATTAAATGACACACAATTGGATTTTTTAGAAAGGAAAATTTATTTATTTTTAATTATGAATAATTTTGCACATGTAATGCAATATAATATAATGTGTCATCCACAGAAAAGTAAATGTAATGAGCAAGTACTAAATTTTTGTAATCTGATTATGTAATCCAGATTACATGTAATCCGTTATTACCCAGCACTGCAACTGGGTTGCATTTAACTGGCTGATGGAAACTTATAATAAGGTTTTCAGAATTATTCACTGTATTTTAAAGTGCACACAATAACAATAGCATGCATGTTTATCACTGTAATTATATATCCGGTCATATGTCTACTCTAGTGGCACCAATTGGAATTACAAATAGAATTGTGTGTTGTCTGTTCCTTTAGGAGACATGCGATCCTTTAGGATTTTCTCCCGTTGGCAGGGCCAGCATGGCTCTGTTTCTCCTCAGAAAGATCAGACTATACCATTAACACACTTCTGTACATCTAACCATGACACTGGAAATAGAGTTAGCCGAGCTAGCTCAAACTCTTTCTATGTCTGTCTCTTTCTTTCTTTCCGTCGGTCTCTCTCCGTCTCTGATGAATTATAGTTTGTGTAGGCCGTCTATACCATATGTTTAACTCCAGTATAGATGGAGGTTTCTGAAGATTCGACTTTAACTACAGATGCCTATTTTCTCTTGTGCACGATCCAGCTGGAGGATTTATTGATCTCTTCATGGAAAGGAAGTTATTTGTAGAAGCCAAAAACAGCCTGACATGGGAACGAACGGATATGTGGATGATATATTTGTTGGTTTGATGTCTTTTTTTTGATTTAGCACAATTTTGTTTTATTTTATTTATTTTTATTTAATTAAATTTTATTAAATTTAAATAATTAAATTTAATTTAATTGTATTTTAATTTACTTTATTTTTAATTTTTTTATTTGATTATTATTTTTGTTTATTATTTTATTTTATTGTTTAATTTTGTTTTGTTTATTTTATTTATTTTTGCATATTTATTTTATTGAATTTTTTATTGTATTTATTTGTTTATTTTATTTTGTTTCATTTTTGTATTATTTGGTGTTGTATTGCTTGATGATGTGACCAATAAAGTGTCAATTTATTTTGATGTGCATTGATGGATTGTTCAAAGCAAGATCAGAAACATGTACAGTTTTAAAGGGGTGGTATAATGCCCTTTTCACAAGATGTAAAATAAGTCTCTGATGTCCCCAGAGTGTGTGTGTGAAGTTTTAGCTCAACATTCCCCACAGATATTTTTATATAGCATGTTAAAATTGTCACTTTTTGAGGGTGAGCAAAAACACACCGTTTTGTGTCTGTTCCTTTAAATGTAAATGAGGTGCTGCTCCCGGCACA
>CM038624.1:48339713-48407213 GCA_021554675.1 Leuciscus idus | reverse complement strand
TGTATCTTTAATATTTCTTGAGTTACAGGCTCCCAACTTTGGAAAAAGAATATTTGTATGCAATTGTTTTGACAGAAGGAAACGAGATCATGAGATTGACCTCTGAAAATGTGTGCAATTTATTCACAAAATCCTCATATCTCTGGGATTGAACCATATAAGGCCTTTAAAATGAAGATACCAAAATAAAGGTTTGTTCATAAGAGCGAAAATCGAATAGTATATTATTACGATATCTATAATCTTACAGTACTTTAGTCACAGGCATGCAAACTTTAGGGGAAAAGTGCTTTCCCCCCATTTTTGTACTGTCACTGTTGGCATATAATGCAACAAGGATTTCTGAAGGCAACAGATTTGACTAATAGACCTGTCTATCTGTGTGTAAAAATAAAATAATTATACTGCCATCTTTCTAAAGTCATTTCCCCCACCATTAATTTGGCTCCAAATGTCATTCTGACCCCCTCAAAAAACTAGTTTAATCAGTAAATATTCATTCATGACGTTTAATATTTTGGCTCTCATCACTATTAATGTTTGTCTGTCTTCAGAAAAAAATATTAACGAAATCAAACATTTTACCCGCTGGGAAGTTTCCAAATTCATTTGTTTTGACACGGACTGACCCATTTAATGTTACAAAAGATTTCTGTTTCAAATAAATGCTGTTCTTTGAATTTTAAATTAATGAAAGAATCCGGAAAAAAATTATCAGTTTCCACAGCAACATTGATAATAATCATAAATGTTTCTTGAGCATCAAATCATCATATTAGCATGATTTCCGAATGATCATGTGACACTGAAGACTGGCGTAATGATGCTGGAAATTCAGCTTTGATCACAGGATATAAATTACACTTTAAAACATATTCAGGTAGAAAACTGTTATTTAAACGTGCAATAATATTTTATAATTTTACTGTATTATTTATTGGTTGAATAAATATAGTCTTGGTGAGCAGAAGAGACTCCTTTAAAAAACATAAAAAAATCTTACTGACCCCAAACTTTTGAACGGCAGTGTAAAGATAATAATATTGTGAGATAATAATATTGCTGATTCAGAATTCCAGTCATTTCTCATCAATAGTTAATTATCATTGTACAGTACGCATGTAACCGTGTACAGATGTAGTGTGTTTGTTCTGTAAAGATCAGAACATTGTAAAATATCTTCAATGACTGCGTCTCTTTTTAATGCATCCGACTCTTTTGATCTTGAGATTTGCTAATAACTGTGACTCATGTCTTGTTTGCGAGATGCATGATAAACGGAGCAATATAAACAGACGTGGTGTCGTAATGTGAACCTTCCGTTATAAACAATGATTTACCGCAATCCAACATCCAAACAGCCTCGTAGCAGATTTAAGGACTAGAACGCAGGAAGTTACTGATATACTGTTTATCGGTTCATGTGCGTGTCCTGAAATAGTCCTCTGAACGACCAGTTCAGCTTCGGACCCGTTTCATCTGATCCGCTTTCATCCAAGCGCTGGGAATCATGGGAAATAAGATAGGAGAGGTCATGTGGTTTCTCTGTTCTCAACTGGACAGATGTCCTACTCAGATATACTGGAGGTTTGAGATTTGTGTGTGACACAGGTTTTCCAAAATGTGACTTTATTAATACTTTTCAAAGGATTTGCTTTAATTCAAGTGTCGCCTGATCGGTGTGGCGAGGCGTTTCTGTGTCGGTTAGAGATATTTGCTTAGTGTTGTTGACTTTTACGATTAAATGTACGTTTATGTTGTGCGAGGACGTTTATGGACCTCGGAGCAGATAACACAGAGTTCAACGTTAAAACCCTCGTCTGTACACACACACACACACACACACACACACACACACACACACACACACACACACACACACACACACACACACACACACACACACACACACACACACACACACACAACTGCAGCTGTCACAGGTCTATATATCAGCAACTGTGAGGTTTAGAGTCAAAAGTCCAAATACACACATGCTTATTTTCTCTAGAAGTGCTTTTATATGTTGCTTTCAAACACCCAGTTCAGAAATGCCTTAAATTAGGATTATTTTTGGGATCATTCTCTGTCCTCACCCAAAAAAAACGTGGTGAGGTTCTATTTAGAAAGTCAAGAACCGACTCATTTTTTATTATGTTATTAAACGTTTCTTTATAAGGAGAAATGTCTTAAATGATTGCATAATATTTATAAAAAAAATTCTACTGATAAAGTATGTTTACAGTTTTTTTTTACAAGCGACAAACACACTTTTGTGACTCATAAAACAATGACATAAAACCCCCGACAACACGTAGCATTATGCAATGTTTTCTTTTGTGAAATTTTGTGACTCTCTCTATGTTTATAATTCACTGCAGTTTATGTTACATGATCGATGCTACGTCTTCAGTTACATCTAATTGTTTTGATATGATAATATTACATTTTTTAGATTCGGAATAGATTTCAATATGGTATTACTGTAGATATTGTCTTTTTATTTCGCTGATCCGTGTGATCGTTTTGATAACGTTGTCGTCTGTACACACACCGTTTCAAAAACGCAAATTAAAACATTTTGAGTATATCGTTGTCTTTAGGGATGCTTGACACATCGGCAACCATATCAGTATCGGCCGATATATGTTAATTTTTAATGTTATCGTTATCGGTCCAATAAAAAAATATGGCCGATATATTAAAGCTGATACATAATGGATTATTTCCTCCAGCTGATACACTTCAGCTGCGCACTGTTCAACATGATGGTTTTAAATTGCTTGAAATATGATTGAAATCACTTGTGCAACATGTGCAACACAAGTCTGTAATATCGGCTACATAAAATTATGAGAAAATCATTATAATTGTGTGCTTGGGACATGGATTTTAATGGTGAGACTTTTGTTTTTGTAATCAGGCTCTCAAAAATTATATAAAAACTTGGATTTAGATTTATCAGCCAATATATCGGTTATCAGCTTTCAAATATGAAGAATTATCGGTTATCGGTATCGGCCAAAATGTTAATA
The DNA here is from genome assembly GCA_021554675.1 of Leuciscus idus. Classification (NCBI taxonomy): domain Eukaryota; kingdom Metazoa; phylum Chordata; class Actinopteri; order Cypriniformes; family Leuciscidae; genus Leuciscus; species Leuciscus idus. The sequence continues at coordinate 48,404,178 of CM038624.1, read as the reverse complement.
TCGGTGCATCACTAGTTGTCATGTAAACATACCCTAAGAGTGATATTTACAGCTATATAATCAAGGATTTTAACTGTGTTATCAGTATATACAAATATTTTATGTTAAGTTTTCACATTTATATAAGGTATGTTGGCCACTCACAGTTTATGTTATGCAAACTATTAATATCAAAGCAATATTTTGTAAATATGGTAATTTTTGCTCTTTCTATAATTGTCTTGTTTTATAGTTGTTTTGCTATTTAATTCAGCTTTTGTTATGATATATAACTGCATGTTAGATCATAGTCATAGAGACCTGATTTCAGTCAGAACTCGATTATGACCCAATATTAATGTTTTGTCAAGCAGGAAAGTGTGACAACATGCCCCGCAGTAGCATTAACACTGGGCAGTAATGGTGAAAATTCTCTTTTACAGTAAAGACGTTTTGTGTCTATATAGAAAGAGACTTATTGCATGCAGTGAAGTTATAATAGTGCTTATTTACATATGCAGTAGCAAAACAGCTTATTTCGAAAGGTCATGGACAATTTAAAACGAAATAAATATAAAGTGCGATTGTTTTTATTGAACCCTTAGCTAACATTATACCTCAAGTGTAAGTGTCTCCTTTAAAGAGTGTAAATGAAAGAACGCTGTATTTAAAGTTCAGGGCAGATGAGTTTCAGAAAGCTTGTGATGTGTCGATTGCTCTGGGCTCTCGCTGACAGGTGATGATGAATCTCTCAAACCCTCATCAGCCCGAGGCAGATCCGCTGTGATCAAGCTTCATCTTTCTGAAGACCAGAGTCTGATGTGTCCCTAACAGAAGTACTGAAGAGTGCAGATGCTGGAAAACACTTTCAAAGATTATTGCGACTTTTTATCTCACAAATGCGAGTTTACATCTCGCAATTTGGACTTTATTTCTCAGAATTGCGTGATATAAAGTCAGAGTTGTGACAGAATTGTGATATCTCGCAATTCTGACTTTATAACACGCAATTCTTAGAAATAAAGTCAGAATTGCGAGATGTAAACTCGCAATTGTGAGATAAAAAGTCGCAATTATCTTTAGAAATGTCAGACTTTTTTTCGGTATATCTCTCACAATTCTGACTATAATACGCAATTCTGACTTTATATCTTGCAATTCTGAGATAAAAAGATCAGAATCAGAATTGCGAGATGTAAACTCGCAATTATGAGGACAAAAAGTCAGAATTGTGAGATAAAAAGTCGCGATTACCTTTTTTATTTTTTATTCTGTGGCGGAAACAAGCTTCTATACTTTAGATTTACTGTGATGGGAACAAAATACTCAACAGAGATCCTTTCAAATGTGTGTCAACATGAAACTGCACATTTGTGACTTTACGTCTCGTGAGTTTGGCTGTGACTGTTTATTTACAGATCTACACTGTTTATTATTGTGTTTTAGGGATCCACCTATCATGATTCGCCGATTCATTTTGTTTTACAAGCAAATTGGCCAATTGCGATACTGGTTGACACATTTTTTTTCTTTAAGTATATTTATTTGCTCTATTATTATAGGCAACCACTGCATTCGTGATCCAATCAAAAATGCTGCACACATGTAGCATCACCAGTTGTTTATGCATTTAAATTAGATTCTATAATTTCAAGATTTAAAGCAAAAACAGAATGGTCTGACTTGAGCTTTGCGAAATTATGCTACATAAAACATACCTGCACAAAACAAAAACAGCAGACAGACTGAATTAAAATGTAAATTCACTCTCTGACAGTAGGTGGCGTTTATGGAAAAAACAGCATTTATAGCGTTTTATACCATGGTCTGGGTGAATACTCGATTCTGATTGGCTGCAGGGTGTCCATTAAAAAGTGATAGAGGACACCTAGTAAAGGAGTTCTGGTGAAACTGACTTGTTTACTGTTCGAAAATAATAAATAAATGCGCTGGCTACATCAGCTGTGAGTAACCATAGCAACCGGCAGTCAAAGTATCCGTTTACAATTTATTGTATCAAAACAAAACTGAAGGGTTCTACGAGCTGAGCGGACTATAAATATCTCCGAAACCAAGTTATTGTTTGTAAAAACTTTAGATTTCGATTGTAAAACTAATTAAAATATAAACTAATGTTTTAAAAATGTGTTATTTGGCAAGTGACCATGGTATAAGCGGGTTAATGCCCTTCGAGGTGTCCATTGTCAGGTATTAATGAACTTCGGCGGAGGCAACCGCTGCGCGTCGGACGGTTCACGCCTCGCCGTCGTCCATTAATACCTGACAATGGACACCTCGTCGGGCATTAACCCTTACTTACCGCTGTAAACAAAGCAGCGCTGCGCTTATTTTATACAGAGGTAAGAGGAACAAAAGAAAACGTCATCAACTTTCCTCCGTCACTCTCTCAGCTAAAATAAAATGATACTCAAATCGCCAGTAGGTGGCGCCAAATTATTGTCTGAATGAGTAAATCATTGAATCATTAATTCAAATGATTCAATCAAAACGGCTGATTCATTCAGGGACAAAGCAAGTGATGTCTTTATGAGTGAGTCCTTCATTAGACCGATTCACTCGGTAACAAAACATCACTGTTGCTCGGATTTGTTTGGAACTATTTTCGTTGGCTGCAAAACAGATAATAGTGACAATATTGTGTCGAAAATGGAAATCACCTAATATTAGCTTCTTGTTTATTGAATTGTTGTTTAAAATCAATATCGCATTTGCAAACATGCTGATTTTCGGGTAAACGGCACTCTTGATCGAGTGGTATTGGTTATAAATATTAAAAACAAACTTGTACGGTGGTTTTTGCACCATACTATACTTATTTTTTGCACCATATCTTGGATTTTGGGGTCATTTTTATTCGTTTTGATGTCATTTTTGCTCCGACCCTCCTTTTCGAGGTCGCTTCTGTTGCGAGGCCTGTTTCAAACGGGACGGGTGAAACACAGCAAGGGCTGCTACTGATCAGATTCGGTTAGTTTGTGTTGAAACGGTGTAACCCAAATGGATGGAATTTTTATGTGCAATTAAAATACATAAATATTATGCCTAAATATTTTTGAGGTCAGTTTTTCCCTTCTGTTTTGTATTACACTTGTTGTGCAGCTGTAGTTTCTGCTGTAAGAGAGAGTGTGTGTGTGTGTGTGTGTGTGTGTGTGTGTGTGTGTGTGTGTGTGTGTGTGTGTGTGTGTGTGTGTGTGTGTGTGTGATGGATCATGCAGATGAAGTTTCATCTGTGGCATCCTCACAGTGGCAGCTGGGATAGCAATCTGCTTTGATATAGTGTGTGTGTGTGTGTGTGTGTGTGTGTGTGTGTGTGTGTGTGTGTGTGTGTGTGTGTGTGTGAGATGTAGAAACCACCCCAGTCAACTTCCTCTTCCTCCTCTGATGTTCGGGCTTCACTTTTACATTCCTCAAGAAACTCTGCGTTTCTTTTTCCATGGAGTTCCAACAGAACTATGTGAAATATTTCTGTGTGTGTGTGTGTGTGTGTGTGTGTGTGTGTGTGTGTGTGTGTGTGTGTGTGTGTGTGTGTAGTAATATCCGGAGAGCGTTGTGGGTTCCACTGAAATTAGTTTTGTAAAATGACACAAAAGCATGTTTTCCAGCTCACTTCATCTGTGCTCCGTCTGTTTCACCAGGACTTTTGTATTGTATTGTAAGGTTTTTTAATTTAAGTTCATTATAATGACTCCAGGCTAATCTCAAATCTGACCTAAAAGCAGAACTTTATGTCTTAAACTATTGCAAAAACATGATGTTTGCTTTAAAAAAAATGCAAGAGAGAAAGAGAGAGAGCAGGGTCCAGTTTCAATAAACCTCTAAAGTAAAGAAAAACCTTTCAATAATAAGTTTTAATGATAAGTGCATGATCAATAAAGGTCTTAACTTATGGGGTTTGCAAGATTTGTTTAATGTCCTTGAAAGAAGTCTCTTCTGATCACCAAGGCTGCATTTATTTGACCAAAATTACAGTAATATTGTGAAATATTATTACAAGTTAAAATAACTGTTTTATATATGAATATATTGTAAAACATAATTTATATCCTGTGATCAAAGCTGAATTTTCAGCATCATTACTCCAGTCTTCAGTGTCACATGATCCTTCACAAATCATTCTAATATGATGATTTCCTACTGAAGAAATATTCATGATTATTATCAATGTTGAAAACGGTTGTTCTTATGGAAACCATGATACGTTTATTTCAGGATTCCTTGGTGAATAGAAAGTTCAAAAGAACAGCATTCGTTTTGAAATAGAAAATCTTTTATAACATTATACAGGCCTTTACTGTCACTTTTGATCAATTTCTGAATAAAAACGTATTAATTTCATTAATAAAAGTCTTTTGAGCTGTAGGATCATTTCTTCTTTTTTTTTATTTTTTTATGTAGTTTATGAACTTTTTCCTTTGAACTTGTAAAGGATAATTTCCCCCAGTGTTGTGCCCAAAGGTGAGAAGCAGACAGTGACTGAACGGTTCGAGGAGGATGTGTGTGTGTGTGTGTGTGTGTGTGTGAGTCCCCGAGGCAGTGCATGCTGGGACGCCAGCTCGTCTCTGTCCCCTGTGGTCATGAATCTGTTTTAAGAGCTTCTGCATCTCATCTTCAGTGTGTGTGTGTCTGGCCCTCAGAAATCAAAGAGCTTTCATCAGCTTTACAAAGCCAACGGGAAATACTCCTGTTCTGGAATCTGTGATGGTCTACTAAACATAAATGTACGATTGCAACCAGGGAAATGCTATCGTTATAAAAATATTGATTTCAATCTATTTTCATTTTGAAACTGATTTTAAATCCCAAGAATCAGCCTTTTAGTCAGCGCTGTTTCCAGTCGATGCGTGAACAAAACATCATTCGTAGCTCCGGCCATCCAATAATCACAATGTGCTTTGATACTTTTGATAAGAAACAAAGTCTCAGCTTTCAAACTCAAACAATAAACACAGTTTTGGCGCTCTTTAATAGATCACTGTAGCGCATGTGACCCGATCATCTAATCCTCTTTACTATTAGTTATAGCAGCAAATCAACATGAATGAACGGACAGATGAAACTTACTGAAATTCATTTCTCATGTAATCGCTCAAAAGACGTCAATAAAACAGCTTCACATAACAGCCATTCAATAAACTCAGCTAGAGAAATTAGGAGCATTTTAATAAATATATGCACTATATTACATATTCATTATATACTGTTCTTCAATATTTAATGCATGTTGGAATAAATCTGTTTATTGCAGCCACTGTTAAAATGTTTATATTTCAACTGTGAATTTGCGTAGAAAGATTATTTAAGTTCATATAAAAACTGCCTTATATGCAATTTACATGTTTATATGCAACACAGCTTTTATTTAAGTGTGGATTATTATATGTGCAAGTAAACAGCGATTACTTTTGTACCTTGAATATGTAGCAGCTGATATGGTTCTCTATAGTTGAGAGAAATCGAGCTGTTTTGATTGTGTGTGTGTGTGTGTGTGTGTGTGTGTGTATTTATAGGCCTCATGTTTCATCGGTTACTGTCAGGTCTTGTCGACTTCCTTCAGCTCTGATCCTCCTCTTTCCCATTCTCTTCACATTCTCCAGAGTTTTTCCCTCCACCAGACCCAGACGTTGAATCACGCTGTCCAAACACACACACACACACACACACAGACCGTGGGCTGAAGGGGTGTGGAGGAAACACAGATAATCGGGTTGAATTAGCGCAAGTGTCAAGACCGCACATGCCGTCATGACTGGATTCAGATCTCACACACACACACACACACACACACACACACACACACACACACACACACACACACTCACAGCAGAAGAAACGAATGAATGAATCTCACCTGAGGGTCTCGAACGAGTCAAAGCCCGACTGACTCAGAGGATGATGGGTAAAGCTGGACTAGTCTCAGCGGATCTGTGGCCTCGGTGTTAAAGGGTTAGTTCACCCAAAAATGAAGATTCTGTCAGTAATTACTCACCCTCATGTTGTTCAACCCCGTAAGACCTTCGTTCATCTTCGGAACACAAATGAAGATATTTTTGATGAAATCTGAGAGCTGGATCACTCCTCCATAGGCTTCTAAGACACTATAACTTGCTGGCCCAGAAGATGAATAGTGGAATAAAGTCGTTATTTTTGTGTTTTTTTGCGCACAAAAAGTATTCTCGTCGCTTGATAAACTTAAGATTGAGCCACTGGAGTCACTTGGACTATATTAACGATGTCTTTAATACATTTTCTGGGCCAGCAAGTTATAGGGCCCTATTTTAACGATCTGAAACGCAAGTGTCAAAGCGCAAAGCGCAAGTAACTCTGTGGGCGGGTCTCGGCGCTGTTGCTATTTTCCCGGCGGGATAAATGACTATTGCGCCAGGCGCAAATCTAAAATGGGTTGGTCTGAAGTAGCTTCATTATTCATAGGTGTGGTTTGGGCGTAACGTGAAATAAACCAATCAGAGCGTCATCTCACATTCCCTTTAAGAGCAAACGCGCTTTTTCCATAGCGGATTTCTATTGAAACGGCGGATTTGCCAGGCGCGCGCCAGGAGCTGTTCACAGCCAAGGAGAGCAACGCTCTCGTCACGGCCGTAAAAGAGAGAAGTTACATTGAAATGGAGAAACCCACCCAAATTAACTTCGGTTAAACAGGCGTATGATAATTTGGGTAAATGTGTAAGCTAGATGTATGCTTTTATAATAAATAGTCTATCTATCTATCTATCTATCTATCTATCTATCTATCTATCTATCTATCTATCTATCTATCTATCTATCTATCTATCTATCGTAATAATGTATGATTTGCAAAAATGAAAACTGCTGCTTCTGTGTAGATGAGAGAATCAAAGTGTATGTGCGTTGTGCACACGCTACATTGATTATGGCCAAGCATGCGCCCTTAAAATAGCATATGAATAACATGCGCAACGCGCCACTGACTTTAAACTATTTTTTCCTGGTTAGTGGCGCAATTGTTTTCTAAACTTGCAAAATAGCATGAGGGAACGTTTGCGCCGGAACACGCCTCCTCTTTGCGCTGAACCGCCCCCGGGAGCGCAAGTGTATTTCCTAACTTACCGACGTGCTTCTGTGGAGGGAAAAGTCCGCTTTGCGCGGGTGCAAAATAGGAATGATACATGCGTCGGTGTACAAAGTCACTTGCGCTGGGTGCAAGATAGGGCCCATAGTGTCTTAGAAGCCTATGGAGGAGTGAGACAGCTCTCAGATTTAATCAAAAATATCTTCATTTGTGTTCCGAAGATGAACGAAGGTCTTACGGGGTTGAAACAACATGAGAGATTTTTGGGTGAACTATCCCTTTAAGATCTAGTTAGTTAGTTAGGGCTCATCATTCTTACTCTTACTCTAGACTTTCAAAAGGTTAGGACCAGACTTGAAGAACAAAATAGATGACTAAGTTTTAAGACTAGCTAACTAGACTAACCAGAACTAACTAGAACTAACCAGAACTAACCAGAACTCACTCATTCATGCTTCTGATTCACTAATGATTTTTGCTTTTTAGATCTTTTTTTATTGTTCTTTTGTTTGTTTTATCTTTCACCTTTTTGTTCATTCTTTTTATTTCATTATTTCTTTCATTTTGGTATACACTACCGTTCAGAAGTTTGGGGTCAGTGGGATTTTGTAATGTTTTTGAAAGAAGTCTCTACGGCTCACCAGATTTGCATTTATTTGATCAAAAATACAGTAAAAAATGCTAAATATTATTACAATATAAAATATCTGTTTTCTATGTGAGTATATAGTAAAGTGTAATTTATTCCTGTGATCAAAGCTGGATTTTCAGCATCATTACTCCAGTCTTCAGTGTCACATGATCCTTCAGAAATCACTCTAATATGATGATTTGATGATCAAGAAACATTTATGATTATTAGCAATCTTGAAAACTGTTTTTTCGTGAGATTCTCTGAATATAAATTTAATTAATTTAAAATAGTTGTAACATTATAAATGTCTGAACTGTCACTTTTGAGCAATTTAATGCATTCTTGCTGAATAAAAGGACAGGGTATTCTTTCATATTCTAAAAAAAAACAAAACAACTTTTGACCTGCAATGTAATGTTTTTTCTCCTCTTTCTTCCCCTGATTCTCAGATGAATATAGTCTTGGCCAAATGCATAATACAGAGAATGTTAATACACGAGACGCATGTCGCGTGACGAGAGTTTATTCTGCTGCGTAAACTGTGGTGTGTTGGGTTATGGACAGTAATGCCGCAGGGAGCGCTTCTGTATGTTTTCATAACCTTTTGAATAACATGAGTTTCTGGCACCTCTGCTGCTAAACTCTGTCCAGTTGCCAAAATACACACACATGCATATGCATATGCACACACTGTGTTTCTCATCGCCTGTAGTCAATCTGGGAAAAGTCATGTGTAACCAGTCGAGAGCACGCAAAACATGAAGTCATTAAATCAGAGCTGACTCCATTTGCGTGTTCCTGCTCTCATTAGTGCACATAATTAGATAAAATGTGCACTTGCTCAGTTGGTTTCTCTGTGTTTTATCTTTTTTTGAACAGGTGTTAATACTGAGCGAATCAGTCTGGGGTTCCCATTGGTCCTAAAAAAGTCTTAAATTCAGTGTGATCTAATTTGAGGCCATAAAGTGTCTTAAATTTGTCTTAAAATGATTTAAAATGTATTCTTAAATTGGTTTTGAGGTCTTCTACAACAGGTTTACATGCATCAAACGTCTAAAACACTTTAATTTTCTCATAATATATAATCATTTCTCAAAGAGTCTGAAAACGGTTCGTTCGGAGATTGTCTCTCGAAACTCCTCCTTCCTGAGAGCTGCTCTGCTCTGATTGGTCAGACGGCTCAGTCCGCTGTGATTGACATGTCGGATATGAAACGCTCATTAGCATATATGAATCTCAGCTCTTCCTCAGCACTTGATACACAGTGATACGAACCATAAAAAAGGCCTCGGTTTTCCCGTATGAACAGCTGTATTACTCACTGCATGAAAGGGAATATTCGAAAAAGCATAATAGGGGTTCTTTAAGAGGTGTGCGCTGCATGTTTGAAAGTAAAAACACGGCGCTGGTAAATCAGTAAATACTGTGAATTTAAGCGATTGCTTATGATCTTCTGCTGATGAATTATATGAATGTAAGAGTGCATATTTTGTCTCCATCCGTTTGAGTGAGCAGGTGGAAGAAGTAAAGCATAGATATTTCAAAATAAGAGTCCTGGTGTGTGTCTGTCTTTAGTTATGTCCTGAATTATGCACACACAAAATTGGGGGTTATAATTGTTTTTTGATTGATTGTTTCTTTAAACACATTTTATAGTCCACAAAATCCAACATTGATCGCCTTCTAATTTGTATTTATTGATGTATTAGTGCATAAACCAATTTAAATGCATATTCATATATTACATAAAACATGTCTTTGAAGTATTTTAAAAGAATCTGAGATGCATGATTTAATCAAAAAAATTCTGAGATGCACAATTTATTATGAAATTATAATTATGGACATATGGTATTAATGTTACTTGTGCTTAAATTTGATTTTAAAACCAGATTCCCTGTCAGTCTGTTTGTGTTTCTGTCCGCGTGTGGAAGGCGGTCATTGTAACGGAGTAATAGGTCAAAGGGTCAAATCCCATTAGTGCCCTGTGATCTTAACCTCACTTAACCCTTAGTTAACCTTGTCTAATAAATCTCCTGTGATGGAGTGGAGCATGCCTCTGTCAGCAGGGCTTCTGCGCTCGCGGTCTGTGGCTGGGACTTACAGAGGTGAAGTTACTGTCCTGCACTGACTTCATTTAATATGTGATGAAGTCAAGTCTTTGGTTTTGATAAGCCACTTTTTAATGTGTTCATTGATGAATCTATGATGAATTACTTGAAGTGAAGTTCCTTACGGCCACATTTAGGCAAGGCCAATTCTAATTTGATTTCTATATGCGATTTTGATTTTGATTTTTGATGACCAGCTTACATCTTCTATTAAAAGTGTTTAAAAATCTTTAAAAGTCAGCAAAATATAAGTCTCTTAAGTGGGTTGAGGCTTCGTCCTCCATTGCTCGATTGAAAAGAGTCATGTGATCGCGTTTGGTCATGATCGTTATTCGCCTCCATCGTTTTTTTTAATAATGTACGATGTAAATGCGGCCTATAATACTCAACAGTGTTATTTTAGTGTCATTGAGATGCTATTTTTATTAATATTTTGAATCAGTTTTTATCTTAACATTTTAATTTTAGTTTAAGTTTTTGTAATTTTTTTTGTGTTTTTGTTAGTTTATTTTATTTTATATTTTTTATTTTAGTTTTAGTTGTTTTAATACATCAAGTTAAATTAAAATGAGAAATGTTGCCTTGGCTGAAATAATAAAAAATAACAATACATTTTTTTTTATTAGTAATAAATAAATAAATAAATAAAGCTTACTACATTAGTTAACTAAAAATAACTACATTAGTTAACATGAACTAACAGCATTTATTAATCTCAGTTAATGTTAATTTCAACATTTAATAATACATGATTAAAATCAAATCTTGTATTTGTTAACATTAGAACCTGAACTAACAAATGAACTGTTGTTTTTTTATTAATTAATTTTAACAAAGATTAATAAGTACTGTAACAAATGTATTCTGCTCATTGTTATGTAATATTCATGTATTAATAACCTTAACTATTGAAACTTATTGTAAAGTGTTACCAATAAATCTGTATTTTTTATTTCAGCTAACATCAATTTCATACAACTATAATAACTAATAATACTCAACTTGACAAATAACTTACAAGTGCAACGATACTTTAGAAATAAAACAAGAAGTTGTTGATAATAAGAGGACATGGCAACACACCAGTTGTTTCAAGCATTTTCTCGCAAGATATTTAATTTAGAGATATTAAACTGTCCAAAAATGTATTTGCACGATTTATATTTTGCGTCATTCCTACTGTGAAATATTAGTGCATGAGAGATTTGCTCTCTGTTAGTTCCCATCTGAGGCATTACTGGCTTTGCTTTACTGAATGTATACTTCATGAGCAAGATTTCCTAATGAACCGTGACCAGGCATGTATGGTTATGAGTCATAAGCTTTGCTTTAATATCCATATCCATATTTCTCTGCCAACCCACCAGAAAGGAGAGGCCGAACTGAGCAAGCCCTCGTCGGGTTCAGTTCAAACAGCCTATTGTGTGTGTGTGCTTCTGTTGTCTGTCGTGGTGAGCCAGCACAGGTGAAGTGTGTTTGATGTGTTTTATATTAAGTTGTGTGTTTGCTGTGGCGTCACGTGACTGTGGGAAACTTTTAAATGATGGCTGTACATTATAAAAATGAAAAACTCGAGTACAGTACAAGCTGTAGTAGTTGAGCGGAAACTGTGTAAAGTATGCGTAAAGTGGGCGTGGCTTGTAAGAATGGAGGCGGGTGATTGGTGGAGAGGTCATTTTGGAGGCGGGGCAAGTTATTTCAAGAGAAATATGTTTGTTTGTTTTTTTGAATAATGGGTTACACTTTACAACAAGGTTCATTAGTTAACATTAGTTAATATATTATGAACTAACCATGAGAAATACATTTGTTACAGTATTTGTTCATCTTTGTTAACGTTAGTTAATAAAAAATAGTCGTTCATGTTAGTTCACAGTGCATTAACCAATGTTAACAAGATTTTAATAAAGTATTAGTAAATGTTGACATGAACAAAGATTGATAAATGCTGTATATGTGCAGATCATGTAATGTTAACTAACGAACCTTATTGTGAAGTGTTGTTACCGAATAATGTGTGCAATGATGAATCGATCAAATTAAGACCAGGAACATGTTTTAATGTGAATAAGGTCTATTTTGGATTCTAATGTTGAGTAAAGATACTGTTTTTCATTAGTAACTCCCTGACACTGACGGAGAATTAATTCTGTGGTGTGTGTGTGTGTGTGTGTGTGTGTGTGTGTGTGTGTGTGTGTGCACACGCACATGCACATGCACACGCACACACACACACACTCTCAGAAAAAAAGGTACAAAAGCTGTCACTGGGACAGTACCCTTCAAAAATGTACCATTTAGGTACTAATATGTACACTTTTGGTAGCAATATGTACCTTTGAGGGACTAATATGCACTCTTTAGGTACAAAAGTGTACCTTTTGAAAAGGCACCGGCACAGTGACGGGAGTGTGTGTGAGAGTGTGTGCATGTGCGTGTGAGAGTGTGTGTGTGCGTGCGGTTAGGGTTTTGTAGCCCACCCATGTGGCAGTGTGGCTTATTTTCACCAAATCCTCACCATCTGACTGCCAGCGCTTCACCTCTGAACTGATTTATTGCATCGACTATGAAGTTTTACTGATCTGAGAGATTTCCCTCTTTCATTCTCTCTAGCCGCTGGTGCAGGTGTGTGTGTGTGTGTGTGTGTGTGTGTGTGTGTGTGTGTGTTGGATGTGAAGTTGTGTCCTGGCATGCCTACAAAGGCTCTGATGTTGAAATGGAGCTGGAATTTTTGTTCTCTTTGTGACCCGCTCTTAGAAACACCCCGGATCCATAAAGCGGGGGATGTTTATGCGTCTGCTTTCGTTTGCTTCCGGGTGTGTTCAGAATATTAATAATTGTTTTGGGTCAAAAGCATAACTGAAATGTTGTCGTGTAGAAAACGGCATGTGACATATAATGACCATATTTCACCCTGAAATCAAAAGTTTAAAATAAGAAAGAAACAAGAAAATGTATATTTGATATAAAAACTTTAAGTCCATTTTACAAACATAGTTTTTTGTTTATAGTGATATTTTCTTGACAATTAAACACATACAGTAGTTCTATATTTGTTGCCTAATTGTTATTACATAATGCAAAAAAAGTTTAAAATCTTATAAAATACTTTAATATGTTAATAAATCGTTCTGTCTGAATTTTACTTATTCATTTATTTATTTAAATGTTGTTAAAAAAAATTGGCACAACAAATATTACTGTGATGTACATTTACAAATCAGGCTTTTATTGATTGATTGATTGATTGATTCATTCATTGATTCATGCCTTTGAAATCCATTAAATTATTTAATACAGTAATGAAAATCATTCTGTCTAGGCTTACTTTGTTTATTTATTTATAAAACATAAATGCTATTGAAATATTTAGAAATTTGGCGCAACAAATATTACTCTGTGTATACAATTTAGGGTTTTATTTATTTAATTAATTATTTATTTATTTATTTATTTATTTATTTATTTATTTATTTATGCCTTTAAATTCCTTTAAATTATTGAATACATTATATATATATTATGCCTTTATTTAAATCTTTATTTATTCCCCGTTGGTCTGATTTTGGGGTAAAATATGACCTGGACAACCGTACACAGTTTGTGATAAATACACCCGTACACACTATCATCCTTTGTCTTTGTCATGGTTGGTGTGTTCCTGGTAAACTGCTATTGTCCGCCGCAGACACACACACACACACACAGACTCTCAGTCTCCAGTGTGTGTGTCCTCAGGCCATGATGAGAAGAGGAAGAGAGAATCAGCCTCTCGCTGACGACAGGTCAGAGGTCAGAGGTTATAGTGAACCCACACCTCGGATCTCTTTGAACTGTTTCTGCCTTTACTATTCGTCTGCTTTCAGCCACAGAATCCAAGTTTTATATCGTCTTAATTTATTTTGTCTGTCTTTATTTATTTGTCTATTGATTTATTACTTATTTGTGTTTATTTATTTGTATTTATTTATTTTATTTGTCTATTTATATATTTGTTTTTTTATCATTATTACTATATTTTATTTAGTTCTTTATCTTTGTCTTTTTTGAATTTATTTTCTTATTTTTTTATTTATATTTATTTGTCTTTAATTATTATTATTATTATTATTTGTCTTTATTTACTTATTTATTTACTTATTTATTTGTCTTTATTTATTTATTTATATGTTTACTTATTTTCGTCTTTCTTATTTATTAGTTTATCTATTTATTTTACTTAGTTATTTGTCTTTTTATTTTCATTATTTTATTAATTTGTTCATTTATATTTCTTCCTTTATATATCATTTGCTTATTTATTTGTCTTTCTTATTTATGTCAATATTTTTTTTGCTTATATTTATTTGTTTATTTATTTAATTTTATTTATTTGTCTTTCTATTTGTCATTATTTTATTTGTTTATTTATTTAATTTGATTTATTTGTCTTTCTGTTTGTCATTATTTTATTTGTTTATTTATATTTATTTGTCTATTATTATTTAAAAAAATTTTATGTTATTTTGTTTGCGTTTGCGAAGGGTTGTGTGTGTGTGCTAGCGGCTCTCGCTGGTGTCGTTCATCCGTGTGATGGGCCGTTTTCCACCAGTGTGTTTTGGAAATGAAACGGGAAGCCTGTAGCTGTTACTCCCGATCCCGACTGCTTCACTTTCATCCGCTGGATCTGCTTTCAGCCGCAGAATGGAAAAAGAAAAGACTCAGAGGCACGAGACTGATTCTGCAGGAACGATTACACACACAGTTCCCACTGAAACCCGTGTGGTTGTTGCCATTGGCAGTGTGTGTGTCAGCGCTGTTACTCCAGGAGTGTTTCCTCAAACCCAAACATCACGCATCTGTGGAGGACACTGACATCTCACAGAGGGAGCGTTAGGCTTCTCAAGGTCAAATCCACAGACTTAGCACATTTCTCATTTCAAGGAATAGTTCACAGAAACATTACAAATATTATACAGTATATACTGTATATACACTGTATATATAATAACAATATCTTCCCTTCCCTTCCCCCCATAATATTGATCTTTCCTTTTCCTTTCCTTTCCTTTAATTTTCCCCATAATTTTAGCCTCTCCTCTCCTCTCCTCTCCTCTCCTCTCCTCTCCTCTCCTCTCATTTCCTTTCCTTTCCTTTCCTTTCCTTTCCTTTCCTTTCCTTTCCTTTTCCTTTCCTTTCCTTTCCTTTCCTTTCCTTTCCTTACCTTTCCTTTCCTTCGTTCCCTTCTTTCCTTTCTTCCCTTCTTTCCTTCCTTCCCTTCTTTCCTCCTTTCCTTTCTTCCCTTCTTTCCTTTCCTTTCTTCCCTTCTTTCCATCCTTCTTTCCTTTCTTCCCTTCTTTCCTCCTTTCCTTTCTTCCCTTGTTTCCTCCTTTCCTTTCTTTCCTCCTTTCCTTTCTTCCCTTCTTTCCTCCTTTCCTTTCTTTCCTTCCTTTCCTTTCCCATCGTTCCCTTCTTTCCTTTCCTTTCTTCCCTTCTTTCCTTTCTTCCCTTCTTTCCTCCTTTCCTTTCTTTCCTTCCTTTCCTTTCCCATCATTCCCTTCTTTCCTTCCTTCTTTCCTTTCTTCCCTTCTTTCCTCCTTTCCTTTCTTCCCTTCTTTCCTTTCCTTTCTTCCCTTCTTTCCTTCTTTCCTTTCTTTCCTCCTTTCCTTCCTTCCCTTCTTTCCTTTCCCTCTTTCCTTTCTTCCCTTCTTTCTTCCTTTCCTTTCTTCCCTTCTTTCCTCCTTTCCTTTCTTTCCTCCTTTCCTTCCTTCCCTTCTTTCCTTTCCCTCTTTCCTTTCTTCCCTTCTTTCTTTTCCTTTCCTTTCCTTTCCTTTCCTTTCTTTCCTTTCCTTTCCTTCCTTTCCTTTCCTTTCCCTTCATTCCCTTCTTTCCTTTCTTCCCTTCTTTCCTTTCCTTTCTTCCCTTCTTTCCTTCCTTCTTTCCTTTCTTCCCTTCTTTCCATCCTTCTTTCCTTTCTTCCCTTCTTTCCTCCTTTCCTTTCTTCCCTTCTTTTCTTTCCTTTCCTTTCCTTTCTTTTCCTTTCCTTTCCTTCCCTTCCCTTCCCTTCCCTTCCTTCCTTTCCTTTCCTTTCCTTTCCCTTCATTCCCTTATTTCCTTTCTTCCCTTCTTTCCTTTCCTTTCTTCCCTTCTTTCCTTCCTTCTTTCCTTTCTTCCCTTCTTTCCATCCTTCTTTCCCTTCTTTCCTCCTTTCCTTCCTTCCCTTCTTTCCTTTCCCTCTTTCCTTTCTTCCTTTCCTTTCCTTTCCTTTCCTTTTCCTTTCCTTTCCTTTCCTTTCCTTTCCTTTCCTTTCCTTTCCTTTCCTTTCCTTTCCTTTCCTTTCCTCTCTGTATTTGTCTTATTTAATATTGTGTTTATCTTTATTTCTTTATTATTTTGTCTATATATCTATTTTTGTCTATTGATTTATTACTTATTTCTTTATTTTTCTTTATTTTGTCTATTAAGTCGTATTTATTTATCTTTATTTTATTTGTCTTTTCATTACTTATGAAGTCATTTATTTTATTTTTTGATGTTTATTAATCTTTATTTTATGGGTCTGACTTGATTTTTGACTGAAACACAAAAGCAGATGTTTATCAGAATGTTCCCGCTCATGTCTCTGAGCCGCTGATTTCATTGCATGGAAAAGACCGGGAATAACGATCAGCAGAATGATTGTTTTCTGCTCCGCTGAAGATCGGAGATCATCCGGGTTTGGACTGACATGATGCAGAGTAATGATGACTGATGACAGATATGCCACTGCTCCTTTAAGATCTGCCAAAAACTTACATAGGCTTTTCATTTTTAAGAGTGAGTCCATGAGTCATATGTCTAAGAGTGATTTATCCATTAGTTGCTCATGTTTTACAGTAAATATCTTTGTTATTTTGGTCGTGTTGTTTTGAAGGCTGACCTCGAATGACCCCGTGATGAATCTCTAATGTATTTCTGCACAGTAAAGGACGCTAGAGAAGCTCTTTGAAGAGGCTGAAATACAGATGTCAGAAGGAAATGAGTAAAGGAGGAACGCGTCATGGCCTGGTTCTTTCATATGTCTGAGATTTTAATAGTTATATAGTAATCATGAAGTCTTTCTGGCCTATCCTTGTGTCTGTAGGAAAGAAGGATAAAGATTTGTAAAGACTTCATCCTCAGCCGGGAATCTTGTCTATGATAATGCATTTCCTCGATGATACTCCTTAAACGTCTCGCTAGGAAGCATATATGATGTATAATATAAAATATACATAATAAAAGCCAGAACGCTGTTTTAAGAATAGATATTTCACAGGTCGTCCAGTTTAGTAAACACAACCATTCAAGAAGTCACCAAGGCCAATTCTCTGAAATATTGTGAATTATTATTCCAATGTAAAACATCTGTTTTCTATGTGAATATATAGTAAAGTGTAATTTATTCCTGTGATCAAAGCTGAATTTTCAGCATCATTACTCCCGTCTTCAGTGTCACATGATCCTTCACAAATCATTCTAATATGATGATTTGATGATCAAGAAACATTCATTATTATTATTATCAGTGTTTAAAATTTCAATTTTAACTTCAATTCAGGATTCTTTGATTATTAAAACGTTCAAAAGAACAGCATTTATTTTGGATGGAAATCTTTTGGGACGTTATAAATGTCTTTAATGTCACTTTTACATTTACTTTTATGCATTTGGCAGACGCTTTTATCCAAAGCGACTTGCATTGCATTTCAAGGCACACATTTACATTCTAATCTGTTCTTTTGATTCATGTAATGCATCCTTGATGAATAAAAGTATAAATGGTATTTTTACTGAACCCAAACTTTTGAATCGTGCAAGATATAAATAGGTTTTTACTGAGGTCAAAAACACTTTAATGACTTTAAGTGTATTTCACCACTACCCTTGAAGCCATAGTGAGTCTCTTTTTGTGTTTTTATTATTAAAGCAATAAAACACAGGAGACAGTTACAGTTATTTTTATTTATTTTTCTCGAAAAGATGGCAAAATCACTGTAATGCACAACCCTGAGTAGCTTAATGCTGTTTAAAATTGCAGCAACCACATGATAATCCTGTCAGATCATGATTTTTATTCTTAAATGTGTGTTTTGGTGGATTTACGGTATGATTTGTTTCGCTATTTGTGAGGGTTAGACAGTCATTGTGATGATTTAAACCATGCATTATGCAGTTCTTAAGGTTTTTTTTTTACTAGTCAAAGACATTTTTACCTTCAGTTTGGTGCTCATTTGACCAGAATGACCAGATTTGGTGTTTCTGACCTGATTTAAGACTGTTTAAACCATGCATTATGCAGTTCTTAAGGTTTTTTTTTACTAGTCAAAGACATTTTTACCTTCAGTTTGGTGCTCATTTGACCAGAATGACCAGATTTGGTGTTTCTGACCTGATTTAAGACTGTTTAAACCATGCATTATGCAGTTCTTAAGTTTTTTTTTTACTAGTCAAAGACATTTTTACCTTCAGTTTGGTGCTCATTTGACCAGAATGACCAGATTTGACGTTTCTGACCTGATTTAAGACTGTTTATTTTGACGGCAGCCCCGTTAAATTACCGCTTTCCCAATCACTCGGAGAGGGGAGATGAAAAACATCAAGCGTCTGGATCCAGTGGTATAGTTGGAGGGAGGCAGGCCTGTGTTTATGTGTTTGTAGCCGGAGAGGCCGATGGTTCCGGGCTCGAGCATGACTCAAGACGCTTCACCCTCTTCTGTAATTATGTCAAAAATACACTTTAAAGCGGAATGATGTGGAGCTGTGGGTGCGGAGGGGATTTTCATCATGATGACTTTCCCCTTCGCCTCTGATGGGGTTTCAGAACGCAGGCCAGAACGGCCCGTGACACAAATGAAGATGGAGCGATCCTTTTATTTTTTCCTCACACCGACTCTTATTGCTGTGCGTTTCTCTGCCCTCGTCTGCTGGCGCCGGGTCTCCTGTTTTCGAGCGAGGTGGCACCAGGCTGTGAAAATGTAAGCCCTGTTGAAGCTGGTGTGTGTCCAGTGCGACTGCAGCTGTCTGTGAGTCTGTGTCACATGCTTTAAAGATGAAGAAGAAAGAAGCTTTTTAATCCAAATAACTGGCAGTAGCTTCAGTGGGAAATACAACCTCTCATATATTGCCATGGGGACTCATACACTCATAAACATTGCTAAAATGTGTTTATATCTTCTGTCTTGAGGCTAATACATGAGTGTTGTGTGCTGACACACTAGAAAATGACAGACTTCTGCTGCTGCCAGACTTTTTTTCTACTTTGGCTTTAAAAAGCTTTAAAACACTGACATTTTAGCTAATCATTTATACGAGTTTCCTTGAAAAGAAAATGTCAGTGGCGCTTGACTGGCCCATCATTGATTTTGGGGTGATGACCTTGCTCTGCTGTTTCTGGGATGTGTAACATGTTACTTTTCAGCTGTGTTCAGGCATTCTGGGTCGTTCCTAGGGTGTTAATAGTGTCTAATGTGTTCATGTGTGGTTGCTAGGGTGTTCTGAGTGATTTTGAAGCATTGTTGTGCATTTGGTTATTGCTGTGGTCTACTCGATGGTTGTTGGCGTGTTACTAGGGTGTTGTAAGTGCTTAATGTGTAACTATGTGGTTGCTGTGCTATACTGGGTGGTTGCTGGGGTGTTGCTAGGGCGTTCAAAGTGCTTAGTGTGGTACTATATGGTTGCTTGGGTGTTCTGGGTGTTTGCTGGAGTGTTGCTAGGGGCTTCTGAGTGTTTCATGTGTTATTATGTGGTTTCTGTGGTGTTCTGGGTGGTTTCTGGGATTTTACTAGGGAATTCTGAGTGTTTAATGTGTTATGCGGTTTCTATGGTTTTCTGGGTGGTTGCTGGGGTGTTGCTAGGGTGGTCAGAGTGCTTGATGTGTCACTTTGCTGTTGCTATGGTGTTCTGGGTCGTTGTTGGGGAGTTGCTAGGGTGTTCAAGTGTTTTATGTGTTATGTGGTTTATTTGGTGTTCTGGGGTGTTGCTAGGGTGTTCAGAGTGCTTGATGTGTTTTTTGTGGTTGCTAGGGTGTTCTGGGTGGTTGCTGCTGCTGGGGTGTTGCTAGGGCGTTCTGAGTGTTTAATGTGTCTTATGTGTGGTTACTATGGTGTTCTGGATGGTTGCTGGGGTGTTGCTATGGTGTTCTGAGTGTCTTATGTGTAACTGTGGTTACGATGGTGTCTGGCTGGTTGCTGGGGTGTTGCTAGGGTGTTCTGAGTGTCTTATATGTAACTGTGTGGTTACGATGGTGTCTGGCTGGTTGCTGGGGTGTTGCGAGGGTGTTCTGAGTGTCTTATGTGTTACTGTGTGGTTACAATGGTGTCTGGCTGGTTGCTGGGGTGTTGCTAGGGTGTTCTGGTTGTTTTATGTCTTACTGTGTGGTTACGACAGTGTCTGGCTGGTTGTTGGGGTGTTGCTAGGGTGTTCTGAGTGTGATACTGTGTGGTTACGATGGTGTCTGGCTGGTTGCTGGTGTGTTTCTAGGGTGTTCTGAGTGTCTTATGTGTAACTGTGTGGTTACGATGGTGTCTGGCTGGTTGCTGGGGTGTTGCTAGGGTGTTCTGAGTGTCTTATGTGTAACTGTGTGGTTACGATGGTGTCTGGCTGGTTGCTGGGGTGTTGCTAGGGTGTTCTGAGTGTCTTATGTGTTACTGTGTGGTTACGATGGTGTCTGGCTGGTTGCTGGGGTGTTGCTAGGGTGTTCTGAGTGTGATACTGTGTGGTTGAGATGGTGCTCTGGGTGGAGCACAAACTCAATCACATCATCACTATTGTTTGCTAATGCACTCTGTTCTTTATCCTAGAGCTGCTGTAGAGCCAAAACAATCTGTTACTTTAATTTCCTATTATCTCTGTAAAGCTGCTTTGAAACGATCTATATTGTTAAAAGCGATATATAAATGAAGATGACTTGACTTGACTTCTGTTTTTGTCGCTCAGACACACACTTCGGTCCTCCTGAATAATGTTCTGGAATGTTCCAGGATAGTCAAACACCTGACCCTCGTTGAGTGAAGGTTTGTGTGTAAACTGGACGCCCTCGCTGTGAGATAGAGACAGGTGCGACTGTATCGCTGACTCTGTGGGAGATTGTTACTGTACAGGAAGAATGAATTGTGCGCTGCTGTTTTTCTTCCGCTGTTGTCTGCTGGGATAAAGGGATTTTGTGGCAGAGATAGACTTCAGACTTCAGACTTCAAAGCGTGGCGACAAGCATTCCTCAGGCTAACAGTGTTTACACTGGGAGAGCATTCCTGACGCTCAATTCTCCATGCCCATCTGGAAGAATCCCATCTGTGTGTCTCTCTCCCTCAACAAGTCCACTCATAACATCTGATATCTCCGCCGTTACATCCAAGAACACACAAGGGTGTTTACATCAGAAATATGTTTTACATGGGATACAATAGGCCTCAAAAAGTATACAGTCAAACCAAAAATTATTCAACATTTTCACAGTTTATTCACTATAGATTAGAAAATGGTAATTAAATATGACAAGAACTCAGTTGATATTTGACTGGTTTTGTCCGTCCTTCTGTTAGACTGTCTCACACATGAATGATGTTGAATATCTGTCAGCTGTTAAATTTAACTACACAATTAGATAATACCAGTTTAGCTCAACCAATCACCAAGCAATGCTTCATTTTGTTCAGTCTGTGTGTAAAAAGAGCATTTTTGGTCCCAAATTTTCATATTTCTTTTTACTGGTAGTCACTGTATGAAGAATTTTTAGGTATAATATGTCACAATTTACTTTATTTTGCTCTCCTCACTCACATAAATGAACTATAGTGTCCTGCACATAGTGTCCTGTAAAACAATATAGCCTAAAAATTAAATCTGTGTGTCTGAATAAGTTTTGGTTTGACTGTATAAACACTCAGACTTAATGATGAATTAATGATGCTTTCTTTCATATTTTAATGCAAATGCAACATTTTGTTCCGTGACAGTAAAGTATAGTTAGTCCTGAGAACAGATCCTGCTATTGTGCATCTAACGCGATGAAACGGACGTTTTAACTTTAATAAAGTGTACAAATATTGTAGTTTATTGGAGAGCTTCTTTTCTATTCTGTTCTGAACACCATCAAATCTATAGGATTTACTGTGGAGTGAGGGGAATTAAAATACATATTTATAGTGTTAATAATGTTTGTGAATGTTTTGTTTTATTTACCAGTATTTTTAATTATTTCCTAATGAACGTATCTGTGTTTTTTCTGTCTCAGCGATGCGATTTTGTCCAGGAGTGGGACTTATTTTCCGGTAAATACAGTAATCAAAAATGACTTGGTAAAGTAACAGTGCCTCTCCTCAACAAGTATCATGAGTTTATGAATCATATCACACAACATTTGTCTGGAAACATGCCGATGTTTAATACTTGAGGTCAGTGATTTGAACTATGATTATGAGTCGTAATAGTGATGCTAGTAACACCAATAGTAACCAGAAGCTCAAGTTGGATTGCTGCTATTTGAGAACTTTGTTTCACTTGTATTTTTTCCATGTGGGCTAAAAAGGCTCAGTTTACCAGTACAGGCTGTTACCGGTCCGGTTGTTTAACGTCAGTAATTGATTGGCCGTCAGGGGTCAGGTGGTTGCCATGGAGTCTGTTTGTGTGAGCGAGTCGTGTTTACACTCCAAAATAAAACAACAATAAAGCATCCGGGCCTTGATGTGGCCGTTTGGATGGTGTGTGTGTGTGTGTGTGTGTGTACGGGCCGAGTTTATGATCTTTTCTCGCTCCGAGTGTGTGATTATGGGCCTTCGGTCCTGAGAGAGATCTGCTGTTACTCCCACACACTCGAGAAAGACGTCAGTAGTGACAGGCCTTATTTTTAGCTCACACACACACCACACGCGCACACACACACACACACACACACACACACACACACACACACACACACACACACACACACTCTTATGATAACTACAGAGTTGAAAAAATTTCAGACGTTTAGTTGGTAGTTCAATTCTCATATTTTTATACTGTTTTATACTGTATTATCTTTATTTTCTGATATATTCATATCTGATTTGTTTTTTGGATGTCAGTGTGAACAGTAAAAATCACCTGCAAATATCGTGCAGTTTTGACAAATCTATTTAATATTCATTATAACGGCATGCGTAATTTAGCCTTTTTTGTTAACAAGATGAAGGGCACACACATACACACACACACACATATATATATATATATATATATATATATATATATATATATATATATATATATATATATATATATATATATATATATATATACACTGCTCAAAAAAATAAAGGGAACACTTTTTAATCAGAGAATAGCATCAAGTCAGTTAAACTCCAGGGATATTGATCTGGTCAGTTAAGTAACAGAGGGGGTTGGTAATCAGTTTCGGCTGCTTTAGTGTTAATGAAATTAACAGCAGGTGCACTAGATGGGCAACAGTGAGACAACCCCCAAAACAGGAATGGTTTTACAGGTGGAGGCCACTGACATTTTTTCCCTACTCATCTTTTCAGACTGTTTTTCACCAGTTTTGCATTTGGCTAGGGTCAGTGTCACTACTGGTAGCATGAGGCGATACCTGGACCCTACAGAGGTTGCGCAGGCAGTCCAGATCCTTCAGGATGGCTCATCAATACGTGCCATTGCCAGAAGGTTTGCTGTGTCTCCCAGCACAGTCTCAAGAGCATGGAGGAGATTCCAGGAAGACAGACAGCTACTCCAGGAGAGCTGGACAGGAACGTAGAAGGTCCTTAACCCATCAGCAGGACCGGTATCTGCTCCTTTGTGCGAGGAGGAACATGATGAGCACTGCCAGAGCCCTACAAAATGACCTCCAGCAGGCCACTGGTGTGAATGTCTCTGACCAAACAATCAGAAAGAGACTTCATGAGGGTGGCCTGAGGGCCCGACATCCTCTAGTGGGCCCTGTGCTCACTGCCCAGCACCAGGGAGCTCGTTTGGCATTTCCCATTGAACACCAGAATTGGCAGGTCTGCCACTGGTGACCTGTGGTTTTCACAAATGAGAGCAGGTTCACCCTGAGCACGTGACAGACAGGAAAGGGTCTGGAGAAGCCGTGGAGAATGTTATGCTGCCTGTAACATCGTTCAGCATGACCGGTTTGGTGGTGGGTCAGTGATGGTCTGGGGAGGCATATCCATGGAGGGACGCACAGACCTCTGCAGGCTAGACAATGGCACCCTGACTGCCATTAGGTATTGGGATGAAATCCTTGGATCCATTGTCAGACCCTATGCTGGTGCAGTGGGTCCTGGGTTCCTCCAGGTGCACAACAATGCCCGGCCTCATGTGGCGAGAGCATGCAGGCAGTTCCTGGAGGATGAAGGAATGATACCATTGAAGGGCCACCACGCTCACCTAACCTACATCCAATAGAACACCTCTGGGACATTGTGTTTCGGTCCATCTGACATCACCTGGTTGCACCTCAGACTGTCCAGGAGCTCAGTGATGCGCTGGTCCAGATCTGGGAGGAAATACCCCAGGACACCATCCGTCGTCTCATTAGGAGTATGCCCCGACGATGTCAGGCATGCATACAAGCACGTGGGGGCCATACAAACTACTGAGTACCATTTTGAGTTGCTGCAATGAAATTTCAGCAAAATTGACAAGCCTGCTGCATCATTTTTTCACTTAGATTTCCGGGGTGTCTTTGAATTCAATCCTCTGTAGGTTGATAATTTTCATTTCCATCAAACGATGTGGCATCCTTTCGTTCATAACACATTACCCAGTCCATATTAGTATAGATATCCAGCATGATATTTTTCCCCATTGAGATCTGATGTGTTTTCAAAGTGTTCCTTTAATTTTTTTGAGCAGTGTATATATATATATATATAAAATAAAACTAGATTAAATAATATATATAGTAGATTATTTAGAAAATTGTAGTTGATTAGTGATTCCTAATTACATGACAAAAATTTTAGTTAGTAATCTGACTACTTTTTGATTGCAAGTGTGTGTGTGTGTGTGTGTGTGTGTGTGTGTGTGCACCATTAAGTCTATGGAGAGTCCCCACAAAGATAGTGAACCAGACATGTGTGTGTGCGCGTGTGTTAGTGTGAGTGTATGTGTATGTGTGTGTGAATGTGAGTGAGTGAGTGAGTGAGTGTGTGTGTGTGTGTGTGTGTGTGTGTGTGAGTGTGTGTGTGTGTGTGTGTGTGTGTGTGTGTTAGTGTGAGTGTGTGTGTGTGTGTGTGTGTGTGTGTGTTAGTGTGAGTGTGTGTGCGTGTGTGTGTTAGTGTGAGTGTGTGTGCGTGTGCGTGTGTGCACCCCCTCTGCTGGACGATTTGTGTGTGACAGTATTGAACTTTAACAGTGTGTTTTCACACACTCATTTGCCATTGTGTCATGATTTATCTGGCATGTTCTCTGTGTGTAATGTGTGACTCCAGCTCTGTTTAAACCCCAGTGGTTTTAAGATGTCACACACACACACACACACACACACACACACACACACACACACACACACACACACACACACACACACACACACACCTGATCTCAGCTGAGGATTGTGGGTCATTTTTGATCCTGTTAAAGCTACTAAAGCAATAATCTATTGTGTTACAGTGATTCACCACAGGCCTTTACGCCAAAACGTTATAACACAGAAGATGGAGCATCCCACAGAATGATGAACTGGAATTTGATCTTATTTATTTGTCTCGTTCTGACTGTGTCAGGTTACATATACAACTTGTTTGGAAGTCAAACCTAGCTTTGAATGCGTCTCATCCAGTCAGATTTCAGTGGCAGCTCGATCTACAGTGGATCAAAACCTCTCATCAGAGTTATACATGAACTTTGAACAATCCCCGTTCTTGTCTTAGGACAGCTTTAGCCCTATTCGCACGGGATAAGTATTACCCGGTGACCTCTGGTCATTTGTAATAATTGCGGAGGTTGTCTGTGATCTTAATCCCGTGCGAATCGGCCATGTCTGTGATTTTTAAAATAAAAATTCCTTCGCAAATGACCTTATATTTCGCCGAACACACTGAGACCCCGTGATGATATTAGTCCCATGCGAATCGGCATCTCTGTGATTTGGCGGGTCGTTTATACATTTTTCAAGGTTTTTGTTTCCTGTGCACCTTTTTATTCATCTTTCGTGAAGAATAAAGGCTGCGTTGGAGTGTTATGATAGTATTTTGGGTGCTGGGTCATATCACTATACACCATATGATACAACTATACAATTTTCAGAAAGAGAAAGCTGAACACCATCAGAAGAGCAAAAACAAAACGAATGATTAGATGGAGATGGATGACATGTATAGCAGCATGCAGAACATTCTTCTGTTTATGATATATCATACAGCTAGACCTATAGTCCTCATGCGCCAGAGAAACGAGGGCGGCGCCGCCATCTTTAGAATATTGTCTTTTAACTTCCGTTTTAGCGGTCGCTCTGTATATCTCTACGGCGCTGCTGTCCAGGAATAATCAGCTTTTGAAGTGGATTTACTTAATGTAAAGTTAACGAAAGTAATCATGAGGACTGTAATGTTTAAAGCAGATGACTTAACTAATGTCAGTCGACCGGGAAGATTTTAAAACGAGCCGTTCATTAATAAACACGCAAGATCGCTGTGAAAATACAGACCGGAAGACAAAAGACAACGAGCGCCGCGCTGAAAAGGGGCGGAGCTACATAAGGTCTATAATAACGACAAGACATTTCCAAGCAATAGCGTATTGACATCATATCCGGGAGATAAGTCAGTAAATTCGAGTAAAATCACAGGCTTCGCTTTTCCCTTGCGAATTCGCAACACCAAATCCAGATGTGGGGGATGGGGGTGAGGGGGTGATTTCTAAATCACACGAGGTCCCCAGATGACACTAATCCAGAGCGAATAGTGCTTTTAATGAACTTTTTTGATCCACTTCAAATGTTGACTACTGTATATGTGACCCTGGATCACGTCACCAGTCTCGAGTCGCACGGGTATATACTGTGGCAATAGCCAACAATACATTGTACGGGTCAAAATTATCGATTTTTCTTTTATGCCAAAAATCATTAGGATATTAAGTAAAGATCATGTTCCATGAAGATATTTTGTAAATTTCCTAGCGTAAATATATAAAACATTTATTTGTGTGAGTGAATGCTGCACAATCGCCAACATAAATGCACAACTTTAAAGTCGGCATGAAACGGAAGTTGAGATTGTCATTTTTTCCTTGTTGTGACGTATATCCGAGTGAAACGGCTTCTGAAATTAGAAAAAAAAATGTAGGGCGGGGCTTGATTTCGTCCTTCGGGAATTGATTGGATCGTTGGAGGTTGGGCGTTGCAAACAAAATGGAGGCAGATTTGAATGCCAGTTTACATTCAGTTGTGTAGGATTTCTCTCCACCGGACTTCCCACCGTTACCCT
This sequence comes from Leuciscus idus, assembly GCA_021554675.1. NCBI lineage: Eukaryota > Metazoa > Chordata > Actinopteri > Cypriniformes > Leuciscidae > Leuciscus > Leuciscus idus. Next base: position 48,376,956 of record CM038624.1, on the reverse strand, counting down.
CCCATGAAGGATTTTTTATTGAGGAGCCCGGCGACGAGAACGAGGACGAGCAGCTAAATTTGCAGGCAGGAATCAGCCCATATTTATATGAGCTTCCCGCGAACCAAGATGAGTCAAGTCAAGTTATCAGTCAAGTTCACCATCGAGAGCATCTCGACGTGTCCGATAAGTAAATAACTAGATTTAGATAAGATAGATAGCCTACCATTCGGACACTTCGAGATGCTCTCGAGGGTGAACTTGACTGATAACTTGACTTGACTCAAAACGAGACCGACACCGATAGCCGCACCCTCATCGGCTCTGGCCGCACCCTTTCGCCATGGCACGTGACCGAAAGAGAAGAGAGGTCGTTTCGAGGGGGGAGGGAAGGGTAATGTATTTGATTAAAGATTATAAGGGTAAATTAATTTTTTTTAAATAATGAAGTGCACAGATAAATCATTTATAATAAACACTACAATATTACATATAAAAAGAAGATTTGTCAAATTTGATTTCATGCCGACTTTAAAGGAGATTTTCTCAATGTTTAGATTTTTTTGCATCCTCAGATTCCAGAAGTTCAATAGTTATATCTCGGCCAAATATTGTCCTATCCTAACAAACCACACATCAATGGAAAGCTCATTTATCCAGCTTTCAGATGATGTATAAATCTCAATTTCAGAAAATTGACCCATGATTTGTGGTCCAGGGTCAGATATTATAATATGCGATAGAGAGCCGTGTTTCTCCCGATTGTGATCCTCTGCATCTGTAATTCTCTGGCTCATTCAGCGTGTTTCTTTCATGAGAGGAATCCTGTGTATTTCTGCAGGTGAAGTTACCCGGATTGCATTTTGCGGCGTCTCCTCCTCTTCTCTTCTTGGAAACCGCCACAATACCTTCTAATCCCTTTCATTGAGTCAGCAGACAGCCCGACTCTGGCTCTCATTATGGTGGGCTCATTATGGTGTGGGTTTCCGTGCCTCTCAATGAGCTGTAATCTGAGCCCGCTCCTGTTTTGACAGTCCTGTAGTTCTAATACCCTCGCCAACCATTTTTCCAGACTTTGTCCTGTTCTCTGTAGGGTCACCGGTCAGTTTCTGAGTGACAGAACGGAGAGGAAAACGCGGCTAAATGCAAGAAACAGAATGCAACTAACCATGTAACTGTGCATGCGCAGCAAAATAAATAGACTTTATTACAAAGCTGGCCTAAATTCATGTGTCAATCGGTTGATCTAGTCAAATTCCACAATGACCACAAGGACAGATGTGTGACGTCCTCATCCTCGCTGTTTACAAACGCTGTGAGGATTCGATAGAAAGCGCTTGTTTAGTCATTCCATGTTATTTGTCCACTTCACATCATCCTCTTGGTTTTGATCTACTATACACTACAGTTCAGAAGTTTCAAGAATTAGAAGAATGATTTCTGGAGGACAAGTCTGGAGTAATGATGCTGAAAATCCAGCTTTGCATCGCAGGAATAAATTACATTTTACAATATATTCACATAAAAAAATAAAAAAATAACTCGTAATAATATTTCACAATATTACGTTTTTTTTCTGTATTTATGATCAAATCAGATAAATGCAGCATTGGTGAGCAGACTTCTTTCAAAAACATAATCTTTTAGCCGATTTAAAAACAGACCAGCAATATTGCATGTTGGATATCAGCTGTTAATTATATCCCAAGCTCGTTGGAGTTGCAGAAACTTGATGGCGTTTCTGATTAAAACACATGGAGAAATACCAGTCCTTTGCTCTCTTTTATTTTAAGTTCAGGATGATTAAAATCTTGGGTAATTCACATGACTTGAAGTTCATGGATTCACATGGACAGGAGTTAATGGATGGACAGGATGAACAGGATGTACAAGATGATCTTAAGTCACTACAAACAATACAATAAAGGAAATCAAACTCATATAATTCATCAATAAACATAACATATATATACTCAATCCAAACAATTCAAATAAACAAATTCAAACAATACAATTAGCAAGACAAACTTACTTAACGCATCCTAAGGAAAGGACTCAAAGGACATGGTTGGGTGTCCATTCAAACACCCACACCTCACCAATACAAAAGAAACAAAGGAAGGAAGTGAGGCCTACTTATAGACCTTAACCAGGGGGTGTATGGGTAATGTAGTGTACTAGATTTAGTAGTGTAGTTTGCTTGGAATTGTGGGATATGTAGTACATATATATATGGGGGGGAAAAAAGAAGTAAAATTAAAGAAAAGGGTCAAATTCACAACATTGCAGACATTATGTGTTGGATGTATCTGTCCATCATTTGCTCTCTAGTCAAGTCTCCTTTATTTCTATAGCGCTTTATACAACAGTGATAACAGGACAATAATGATTCAATGATGCAAACAGAGTTCAGTTCTGCTGTAAATCATAATTCAGTTGAAATCAGTTCAGTGTTGATTCAGTCATGTTCAATAACTGTGTAAAGTTCATCAGTTATGCACAATTATTCATGTCTACATCGGCTCTGGTCTCGTCCAGCTCAGTTCAGTCCTCTGACAGTGTCAGTGCAGTCAAACCAGTACTATTGCAGAATATGAAGGAAAGGAAGGAAGAATATCAGGGAAGGACGAACTAAAAGAAATCAACACTTTTATCCAGCAAGGATGCATTCAATTGATGAAAAGTTACAATCAAATGTTATAAATGATTTGGTTACACTTTATTTTAAGGTGTCATTGTTACAGTGTGATTATATATTTAAGTACTGAGTAATATTAAGCAACTACATGTACTTACTATAGGGTTAGGGTAGGATTAGGGTTTGGTTGAGGGTTAGTTGCATGTAATATGCATAATTTACTACGGTAAGTACATGTAACATATGTAACAAGGACACTGTAAAATAAAGTGTTACCAGTGATTCTATTTCAAATAAATGAAATTTCCAGTTTACCTCATTTATGCAGCATAACAATCCCTCAACCGATATGAACTGGATAAATGTGATCATGTGTTATGTGTATGCCAGGTTAAAGAGGGTCTGGATGTAAACTGCCCTGGTCTTTAAGGCATTGGCTGTCCTAAAATATGTATAGGATATATGACTACTCCTCGTACGCTGTGATTAGCACATCATTTTCCTGTGTTTCACACAATATGACTGTAGATGTTTGACTTTCTCTTTAATTCATATAGCAGACGTCCATCTGTAAAAAGCTCTCTCTCTCTCTCTCTCTCTCTCTCTCTCTCTGTTTCTCTCTCTCTCTCTCTCTCTCTCTGTCTCTCTCTCTGTTTCTCTCTCTCTCTCTCTCTCTCTCTCTCTTTCTGTCTCTGTCTCTCTCTCTCTCTCTCTCTCTCTCTGTCTCTCTCTCTCACTGTCTCTGTCTCTGTCTCTCTCACTGTCTCTCTCTCTCTCTCTCTCTCTCTCTCTCTGTCTCTGTCTCTCTCTCTCACTATCTCTGTCTCTCTCTCTCTCTCTCTCTGTCTCTCTGTCTCTCTCTCTCTCTCTCTCTCTGAGCCCTTGAACAGATGTTCTTCATGGTTCATATTGTAAACACTACACCGGAAGTCTATGTATTCTCTGCGTCTGTGTATAAATGCATCGATACCCAGACAAGTGCACAAAACAAACCACCACATCTCGTGTGCATGCTTTATAATCTGTGCTGATAAAATGATAAAAACACAGACATATAGTACAGAGTTTTTTTTATTATTTTGTATTATTATTATTTGGGATAAATACTGTAGAATAGTTGTGCTTTGGATGGTATTTTAGTCGTATTGGTTTTTCGCAAATACTGTTCACAAGCAGCCTGTAATATTTCTGTAAAAGTTAGAAGGAAATTGTGAGGAAATTGAAGGGTTATTATAGAGATAGAAACACAAGACTGATATAGAATGATAGGTAACATTTTTGTTGTTGTTATTATTATTATTATTTTTAATGTTTTGGTAAAGATAATATTGCTATATTCTTGTGTACAATTCTTTGAAGTATTGTTATTATTATTTTTATATTTTATTGCTCAGTTTTTCCGTTAATTTATCCTTTGATGCTGGCATGGTAAATAAAATAAAAGATTGGGTGTATGGTTAGATGGATAGAGGATAGAAGATAGACAAAACAATAGATATATAGAACGATGGATAGTTGGGTAGATAGATGGATAGAACAATAGATATATAGAAGGATGGATGGATTGATAGATTATAGAATATAGATAGAATAATAGATATATTGTTGTATAAATGGGTAGTTAAATGAATAGTTTGATAGACTGATAGAAGATAGGTAGAAAAATAAATAGAACAATTGAAATATGGATGGATATATGGATGGATGGATGGATATATGGATGGATGGATGGATATATGGATGGATGGATGGATATATGGATGGATGGATGGATATATGGATGGATGGATGGATATATGGATGGATATATGGATGGATATATGGATGGATGGATGGATGGATGGATGGATGGATGGATATATGGATGGATGGATGGATATATGGATGGATGGATGGATATATGGATGGATGGATATATGGATGGATGGATGGATGGATGGATATATGGATGGATGGATATATGGATGGATGGATGGATATATGGATGGATGGATGGATGGATGGATATATGGATGGATGGATGGATGGATATATGGATGGATGGATGGATATATGGATGGATGGATGGATGGATGGATGGATATATGGATATATGGATGGATGGATATATGGATGGATGGATGGATATATGGATGGATGGATGGATATATGGATGGATGGATGGATGGATGGATATATGGATATATGGATGGATGGATATATGGATGGATGGATGGATGGATGGATGGATGGATGGATATATGGATGGATGGATATATGGATGGATGGATGGATGGATATATGGATGCATGGATAGATGGATAAATGGATGGATGGATATATGGATGGATGGATGGATGGATGGATGGATATATGGATGGATGGATGGATGGATATATGGATGCATGGATAGTTGGATGGATGGATGGATGCATGGACAGATATATGGATGGAGAGATAGAAAGAGTAACAGAATGATGTAAAGTGACTGGTGCGCTCGAGCTCAACTGGCACAACATGAACAGACAGGCAGAGGAAGAAAAGAGAAAATAACTTTCTCACCACAGCAACTCTTTATTATCTCTCCTCCCCTGAGTTTGTTTTCAAGGCCGTTCGATCTGTGAGTATTTTTAGACGTCTGACTGTGGTCGAGATGACACTGGAATGTCTTTATATGCCACTACAAAGCCGTAGAGAAGAGACGTCTCATCCCAACCCAGTTTGCGGTTTAGACAGTCGCTACGGGCGGCTCGTGCTATTGTCAATAATCTGTTTGTGAGTGCCTCCGTTTTTCAAAAAGCCAAATGAAGATGTGTCTTTTGGGGTCAGAACCGATGTTGTTTTTAGACTTCTGCCCCTTTGTGAGATAAAAATACCTAGCGGAGATGATAGACTGTGTTGGACGGTCTCTTGATGGTAAACAGAGCTGGCATTCGCTGGCCAGAGATAATGATTAGCTTTACGCGAGACGCTAAACGGCTCCAGAAGCTCACGCTGGTCAGGAGGATTGATGACGACTCCTTTACAGAGGATTCGTGAGAGGAGGATTGTGGGATTGCAGAGGCTAACGACTGGATCCAGACATTATTTAACAGTTTTCCTCTTTTTCTTTTTCTTTTTGTTGCAAGGTCACACATCCTATACTAGTTTATATATCTTTCAAAAGTGCCATGCAGAATAAAAGTATCAATTTATTAATGTATATATTTATGGGAAATGGATTTGTTAACTTTAGGCGCTCAGACGTACACTGCCGTCCAAAAGTTTAGGATTGGTATGATTTTTAATATTTAGTCTCTTCTGCTCACTAAGGCTGCATTTATTTGATTAAAAATACACACACACACACACACAAAAACTGTAATATTGTGAAATATTATTATTAATGTTTTCTACTTTAATATATTTTAAAATGTAATTTATTAACATGATCAAAGCTGAATTTTCAGCATCATTACTCCAGTCTTCAGTGTCACATGATCCTTCAGAAATATGATGATTTGATGCTCAAGAAACATTTATTATTATTATCAATGTTGAAAACAGTTATGTAAAAAAAAAAATAATCTAGGATTCTTTGATGAATAGAAAGTTCAAAAGAACAGCATTTGTCTGAAATAGAAAGCTTTTGTAACATTAAACACTCCCGTTCAAAAGTCTGGGGTCAGTAAGAATTTTTTTTAAGGGGGGAATAAAATAAAATAAATCAATACTTTGATTCATCAAGGATGCATTAATTCATTGATAAATACTTTTTTTAAATAAATACTTTTTTCAAATAAATGAAATAGAACTTTCTATTCATCAAAGAATCCTGAAAAAAAAAATTGTCCACAATTGTTTTCAACACTGATAATAATCATAAATGTTTCTTGAGCATCAAATCATCATATTAGAATGATTTCTGAAGGATCATGTGACACTGCAGACTGGAGTAATGATGCTGAACATTCAGCTTTGATCACAGGAATCAATTATATTTTACAACATATTAAAATAAAAAACAGTTATTTTAACTTCTCATAATATTTAACAATATTTCTGTTTTTCAAATAAATGTAGCCTTGATAAGAGACTTCTGTTGAAAACATTAAAAATCCTCCCGATCCCAAGCTTTTGAACGGCAGTGTACTGTATATGATGACTGTATTGATTGTCTATTGAAAGTGATTTTAGAGCGTAGTAAAGACAAACACACCGCTCTGAGCGACTGACCTCTGACCTTTAGGCCACATGACTCTTCTGCTCCAGTGTTCGTGTACTGTAGGGTTCCTGTCATTTCCACGCTTCTCCTCCACTCCTCTGTTTTTCTCACTCTTTCCATCGTCTCTGGCTTTGATTGACACACACCAGCCCTTCTGCACGGATGACATCATGACTCGGCTGATGTGCCAGGTGCTGATGTCACGCTCCTGCCGGCTGGCTCGGTTTCACGTTGGGATTTCCGCTCGGTTGAGTGGGATGAAGGGGACGCTGGGTGAGAAGGGTCCCATGGGAATCTTCCCACTGCTGGAGGTTGATTCGGGGAGGGGTCCCAGTGCATCCGTGTTTATTACACAATTTGCATACTTTCACAACACACTGGTTTCATGTTTTCTGAGTTTGTAGTAAGACAGTACGCCAGTGTTAGGACATCTATCACATCATAACATTGCACCTGGATAATACAGATCTCATATTCTCATACTAGAAAAGGATGTAAGCATTAGCAATATACATATAAATGTCCGCCTTTTTCAACTTAAAAGACTTAAAATCCCACCGTTGTCAATAATTGTATCCCTTAAAACTCATCTTTGATCATCGAAATGACATATTTAAACGTTTCTTCGTTGAAAAAAAAAAGTTGTCATGCCTTAAAATATCTTGAATGTAACTCGACACTCTTGCCTCATTTAGTATGCGCGGTTCTATGAATATGCAAATGAGCCCCGCCTCCACTCACTCACTCAGCTCAGAGATCCACTGGTTGACGATCACACGTTGATCTGATTGGTTACAAGGTAGTTTGTGACGTCAGAAACACCAGCGATTTCAAAGCGTGTGTTTGAGACTGTCTTTGGTTCACTGCAGTTTTAAGGAGGAAATACTCAGCAATGCTGTCGACTTATGAACTTACACATGGTTTGTCTTAAAGCATATTAAAAACACCACATAAGACATAAACAACATTAAAAGCTGGATTTTCACCACAGGGGGACTTTAAGTAAATCTCAATTCTACAATTGTGCATTTATAGTGAATAAGCTTGGCAAATGTTACATCACCTAATTAATATTCATGAGCTATGCTGATGAGTTTTATAATGTGGGCGCCTGCCACTTTAAAAGTGTTTCAACATTCTCTCTCTGTCATCAATGTGCCTTTTGGTCTTCATTGATAAGGAAACTATTAGTCAAATGCGCGCCCACATGCTAGGAAGAGGAAGTTGCCTCTTCAACATCAAAGAGCCGCTGCAAACTGAACTTACTTCATTCATTCATTCATTGCTGTATTCAGATATAAGAAGACTGACTTCATTTGAATCCATTAGTTTATCAGGGGATAGTCGCATGGAGCAGATTCCACATCATCAGCTACAAAATAATTGGACATTAAATGTGTCTATGCATTTGGCAGATGCTTTTATCCATTGCATTCAAGGTTTACATTTTTTATCAGTGCTTGCATTCCCTGGGAATCAAACCCGTGACCTTGGCATTACTAGTGCATGATCTACAGTTCAAAGCAGTGCAATGAGAAACATAGTATTCGGTAAAAGTCCAAATAAATGAGTTTAGATGAGAAGTGTTGTGTGTGGAATCACTGACATTCAGAAATACATTTCTAAGAGGATGCCGAGATAACAGTAGGTGATCCGAGGAGTCGGATTCTGACAGAACTGAAACCTCCATTGGGATTTATTGAATGAATGTTGTGGTCAATCTCAGTCACATATGACCGTCTCTGTTTCTCTACAGTCTCACCCGTTGTCTCTGTGTAACACCAGTGAAGATGAGCGTCAGGAACCCGACTTCATCAGCATCGTCAAACTCGAGAGTCCAGAGAGCAACGTGCCGCAGTGCCAACCTCTGCTGGATAAAGTAAGACTGATGGGAAAACACACTCAAACACACATATACGAGCACTTGCTTGTAGTTCGTTCAGGTTTGTCTAGGACTCTTGAACCAGAAAGCATCATAATGTTGTTTTTCACTTTTCTCAGATCACTTTCTTTCCTCTCTTGCCCCTGAATTTAATTAGGTTGTTTAAATTCTGTACATGTAAATGAGCTCTGTTGTGATTGGCTGTGTAACCGTTTTTATTTTAGTCAACAAATAGCAACACTGATGTTAATGAGCTTATGGTTTAGGGATGCACGATATATCAGCCACCATATCGGTATCGGCCGATATATGTTCATTTTCAATGTTATCGTTATCAGCCCAATAAGAAAATTTGGCTGATATATTAAAGCTGATAAATAATGTATTATTTCCTTCAGCTGAGACACTTCAGATGCGCACTGTTCAATATGATGGTTTCGAATTGCTTGAAATAAGATTGAAATCACCTCAAAAATTATAAATTATAATGAGAACATCATTATAATTGTGTGCTTGAGACATGAATTTTAATGTGAGACTTTTGTTTTTGTAACGAGGCTCTCAAAAATTATTTAAAAATGTGGATTTAGATTTATCAGCCAATATATCGGTTATCGGCTTTCAAATATGAAGAATTATCGGTTATCGGTATCGGCCAAAGTCGGTGCATCCCTATTATGGTTGTGACGTCATAATTCTACAAGATGTTTTTGCAACTTAGTAGAGCTGTGCAATTAATCGTTAAAAGATCACGATCTCGATTCAAACACCCATGTGATCTTATTCCTTATTCGTCTGTCTATTAATCCTTTGAGGATGAGTATGATCACAGTGAATATTCAGATCTGTGTTCTGATCCAGCTTCACAAACTGTCTTTGCAAACACACCGTATCATCATTTCTGGTGCATACAATCAAATGATCACAGAAGTACCCAAATAGAGTAAATCACCTTTTGAAAGTAACTTGACACTTCAAATACAGATTGTATCAATTGCGTTGTTACACCAGTAGGTGGCGACAAGTGACTGTAAAAAAAAAATTTATTTGTCATTGAATCATTCACTCAAGAGATTCGTTCAAAAACGCTGATTCATCCAGTAATGAAACAAGTGAAGTCTTTATGAGTGAGTCATTGAAACATTCACTCAACCCTTTTTTAAGCATGGACAGTAAAAGAAATGGACACAGCGAACCCATTGGATTCAACGGAGAAAAGTGAAGTCAATTAGAAGCTCTCACTTCCTGATGGCTGAGCGTACTGCGCAGACTCACACTGAGCTTGATGACGTGGATGTGACGTGAGCAACCCGTCTGTCTTCTAGTAGCTGTGCCGAGAGAAATCTGAATCATTCCCTTCGGAAACTTGCAGAGACGGAGAGTGTGAGTAGGAGGTGTCCATGAGCTAGGAGCAGGAGCAACTTTTGCTAAGTATTCTGATTAATTATTTGGTAATTTTGCCTCCACTTCCCCCCGAATGCCCGCGAGCTTCTCCTCCTGTCCATACGGTAATCTCTCTACTGTGTGACAGAGAGTCGCGTGGTTATGACGCAATCGTTAGCCTATTTTTACAAAAACTGCTTCTACGGGGCCATAACGTAAGATACAAGGTAATGGAGCCTTTTATATATTTTTGTGTTTCTTTAGAAATAAATAATGTACAAATGGAGTCTTTAAACGCCTCAGATGTGAAGTTATTCGCTGTCAAAATGAATGGGAGTCAATGGAATGTTAACAGCAGTTGATGGTCCGCTAGCCAATGGCGGCGCCCGGGGAAGCTTCAGTTTTTTCTGAAACATTACCCCCTTGTTTTTAAGTAATGTATTCAAATGAATCAAATGCAAGCAATTACCATTTTGTCAGAAGCTCTAGTAAATAACATGTTATTTTGTTTAGTTGTCTATTTAGAATAGAGATTCGTGATCTCTATTTAAAACTAAAAAAGTGTAAGCAGTGTTTTTGCAAAAGTTAAGTATTTATAACTTTACACCTGCTGATGTTTGCGTACTTGTATAGGTACGCGGTCTGAATGGAGCTTTGTGTTGTGAGTTTGTGAGTATGTGAAACGGGACAGAGGGTTCCCATCATCCTCGCCCTGGTTCTCGTTCCCTGTGCCAGGCAGATTGTTGGCATCTAGAGAGACTCATGCACTCGCGGCACAGACGTTGTTTATGGAGCTAATATTAGCTGGACATCTTCACAGCGGGCCTGGGATGAAAAGAGTGAGTTCATCATCAGTCTGTGAAAGAAGGGAAGGTGCAGGACACATCAGCAGGAGGGACGGGGTTTGGGACGTCTCCTTGGGACTCTGGCGCTGGACGTGAGAGGCGTCAGATGAGACTGTCACTTACAGAAAACATCAAAACCTCTGTTCCAGACTCACAGAAGCTTCACAGTTGAAGAATCAACTCTCTTTCAATTCATGAGTGTGAAGTTCAGTTGGCCAGAACATCCAGAAAGTGGAATTTATCAATACTACCATTCAAGAGAAAAAACTAACTATCTATCTATCTATCTATCTATCTATCTATCTATAGATGATCCCATCTATCTATCCATCTATAGATGATCCCATCTATCTATCTATCTATCTATCTATCTATCTATCTATCTATCTATCTATCTATCTATCTATCTATCTATCATCTATCCATCTATCTATCTATCTATCTATCTATCTATCTATCTATCTATCTATCTATCTCATTCTATCTATCTATCTATCTATCTATCTATCTATCATCTATCTCATTCTATCTATCTATCTATCTCGTTCTATCTATCTATCTATCTATCTATCCATCTATCTCGTTCTATCTATCCATCTATCTCGTTCTATCAATCTATCTATCTATCTATCTATCTATCTATCTATCTATCTATCTCGTTCTATCTATCTATCTATCTATCTATCTATCTATATATCTCATTATATCTATATATCTATCCATCTATCTCATTCTATCTATCTATCTATCTCGTTTTATCTATCTATCTATATATCTATCTATCCATCTATCCATCTATCTCATTCTATCTATCCATCTATCTCGTTCTATCTATCCATCTATCTCATTCTATCTATCTATCTATCTATCTATCTATCTATCTATCTCGTTCTATCTATCTATCTATCTATCCATCTATCTCGATCTATCTATCTATCCATCTATCTCATTCTATCCATCTATCTATCTATCTATCTATATATCTATCTCGTTCTATCTATCTATCCATGTATCTCATTCTATCTATCTATCCATCTATCTCGTTCTATCTATCTATCTATCTATCTATCTATCTATCTATCTATCTATCTATCTATCTATCCATCTATCTCATTCTATATATCCATCTATCCATCTATCTCGTTCTATCTATCTATCCATCTATCTCATTCTATCTATCCATCTATCCATCTATCTCGTTCTATCTATCTATCTATCTATCTATCTATCTATCCATCTATCTCATTCTATCTATCTATCTATCTATCTATCTATCTATCTATCTATCTATCTATCTCGTTCTATCTATCTATCTATCCATCTATCTCATTCTATCTATCTATCTATCTCGTTCTATCTATCTATCTATCCATCTATCTCATTCTATCTATCCATCTATCTTGTTCTATCTATCTATCTATCTCGTTCTATCTATCTATCCATCTATCTCATTCTATCTATCTATCTATCTATCTCATTCTATCTATCTATCTATCTATCTATCTATCTATCTCGTTATATCTATCTATCTATCCATCTATCTCGTTCTATCTATCTATCTATCCATCTATCTTGTTCTATCTATCTATCTATCTATCTATCTTGTTCTATCTATCTATCTATCTATCTATCTATCTCGTTCTATCTGTCTATCTATCTATCTCGTTCTATCTATCTATCTATCTATCCATCTATCTCGTTCTATCTATCTATCTATCTATCTATCTATCCATATATCCATCTTTCTATCGTTCTGTCCACCTATCTATCTATCTATCTATCTATCTATCTATCTATCTATCTATCTATCTATCTATCTATCTATCTATCTATCTATCTATCTATCTATCATCTATCTATCTGTCTATTCATCCATCTATCTATCTATCTATCTATCTATCATCTATCTATCTGTCTATCCATCTATCTATCTATCTATCTATCTATCTATCTATCTATCTATCTATCTATCTATCTATCTATCTATCTATCTATCTGTCTATCCATCTATCTATCTATCTATCTATCTATCTATCTATCTATCTATCTATCTATCTATCTATCTATCTATCTATCTATCTATCATCTATCATCTATCTATCTGTCTATTCATCCATCTATCTATCTATCTATCTATCTATCTATCTATCTATCTATCTATCTATCTATCTATCTATCTATCTATCTATCTATCTGTCCATTCATCCATCTATCCATCTATCTATATCTATCTGTCCATTCATCCATCTATCCAATACATTTTAATCTTACTTTTTTATATTGAAATTTGTATCGTAGTTTTGCATCCGATTTGCTGTTTCAATTGAAATTCAGGACTTTAACTGAAACTTAAAGCCCTTCTCAATTCTAATGCATTCAGCACTGAATAACTCGACTACCATTTCGCACAATGTATTCTAGGATTGGCTTCTCCAATGAGGAGACATCATGTGATGCTGCCTTTCATTTAGGCCCAATCGAGGTTTAGTAGTGTCGCTGTGATGTCTGGAAATGTTGCCTAGGTAGGCAGCTCACTTGGTTTAGAAGAGAGCTAAAGAGATTTCCAGGGTTTGTTTGGTGCTGCATGTGGCCGTCACACCCTGAACGTCACGCTGTCTGTCTGAACCAATCAACACACAACCAGACTGTCTCAAGTTAATCAGAGTTAATAACCTGTCTCAAGCAAACCGCACACAGTCCTTCCTCCATTCTTTCCCTCTAGCGCCTGTTTATGTCTTTTCCTTGGTGACAACATTCGCCTCGATGGATTACTGCTGTGGATCCAACTTTGTTTAGTGAACATCTGAAGGACTTTAATGGAAACAAAACGCTCTATTACAGTCGTTCTGGATTGTCTCTCAGAAAGCCGACGGTATAAATACACATAAGACCAGGCTAAATTGAGGGGTTTTGGTTGTCTGATGGTTGTGATGTTTAGTTTTTGTGTACGGTCACAGAACACACATCATTTCACTGTTTACATCATATTGTGTTTCCCAACAGCGCTGCAGTGTTATTTTAGAGTCATGAGATGCTCTCATAGGCTTTACTCAAATGTTGAATTAGTTGTACTTTTTTTTTTGTTTTACAAATTTTTATTAGTTTTATTTTTTGTGTATATCTGTATAGTTTTGAATTTTTTATTCAGTTGTATTAATGTATACTGTATATGTGTGTGTGTGTTTAAAATGGTAACTTAAAAAAACATTATGTATATATATATATATCATCACACACACACACACACACACATATATATATATATATATTTGATATACATTTTTTATATTTAATTTCAGCTAACAATTTGTATATATATATATATGTGTGTGTGTGTGTGTGTGTGTGTGTTTGTGTGTGTGTGTGTGTGTGTGTGTAAAATAAATAGAAACTTAAAATATATATATATATATATATAAAAAATATATATATATATTTACACACACATTTTTTAAATTTTATTTCAGTTTAACATTAATTTTATTTCAAATAACACATTTTTTAATGGTTTTACTTTTAGTAATTTAGTTGTGTATTTTGCAATTTTTCATTCATTTTCTTATTAGATTTAATTAATTTTTATTAATTAAATTTTTTTTTTTTTTTTTTTACATTTAAAATGTAATATTAAATGTAATAAATATTTACAATTGTAAACATTTTTATTTCAGTTTTGCTTTTTTAGTAAATAAGTTAGTACTTACTAGTACTATCTTTAACCCAGGGCTAACATCAGCTCTAAGTTAACTGTAATAACCCGCAGTGCAGTTACTGTACACGTGAACTCTCGTGACTGAGATGTTCCTCTATTTGCATCGCAGATCAATCAAATGCAAATATCACTGTGAAGAAGACACGGACTCTGACAGGACAGGGACAGTTCGTCCTCTAATGCCAGTTTCCGAGCGGTTGCTAAACATCCTTTGCAGGAGTGAAGCTTTAGTGTAAGTGCTGTTTTGGCACCAATAGCAGATATAAAGGCACTTGTTTCCTGGTTGCACCGCGGATAATGTACGTCCCTTTCATGAAGCGTCCCAGTCTGGACTAGTCCAGCGATGCTTGTCTCGGTATGAAAAGAGTTCCAAATATTTACCCAAAACTCCTCATAGTCTCCCACACAATCCAAACATCCCCTGCGTCTCGGGTTCGGAGGTCCACGCCAAACCATCAAAGGCAGGAGCCTCGGATTCCAGCTCATTGTGATTACGAACGCTCCCAAAAGACGTGGTGACTTTATATTTGTTCAATGCTTAATCCACAAAGCGCTGTTTTCATATGGAATGAAAGGAGCGAGTGTTTCTCTGTGGCGTTTTGTGGGAACGTGAGTCAGAGTGAGCAGGAAGAGACGGGACCCATGCCTCGACATGCTGGACTTAATGTGAGCGTTTCTCAGAGATGCCCCTCTTTTCACCGAAACACTCCTTTGGCCCACATCTAATCCTGTTTGCTTTTATAATGATGGAGAAGTGAAGACAGGAGAGTGTGTGTGTTCGATGTACGAGAGCTTATGTTGTGATGTCACTGATGATGAGTATCGTGGCTGCTGGTCTGTGAATAAGGAAATGTTTGATAATAATAATAATAATAATAATAATGCATTTTATTTAAGGCGCCTTTCAAATCACTCACGGTCACCATACATCAAGAAGTAGCAACAATAACATTGACAATTAATGATAAATAAGGGAAAGCAACAATTACAAACATGATGACAACTAAAATAAATTCTAGATTTGAGTGCACACATAATCATGAAGGATAAGCACATCTCAATAAATGAGTTTTAAGTTTGACTTTAAATTGAGATAATGAATTACGGATGTTTATCAGAAAGTCTTTCTATACAATGACATCAGACAGTGGGAAACAAAGAGAGACCAAAATATACAGATAGATATTTTTGGTATTTCTGCTAAAAATATGACAAAGCTGCTTGTATTTCGATTTTTTTTTTTGTGATATATAAAATTAATTAAAATGTATTTAAAAAAAAAATGCATATTTTAAGTCAATTTAATTAATCATTTTTCAGTATCTCAGAAGATCATTTGTTGAGCAATGTTTAAGTTCATTTCGAGACTTCTGAGAACCCTTCATGTGAAATTACTCATGCAACCAGAAGTGAAGTTGAGTGTGTGTAGAATTGTTTGCTTTCACATAAGCAGAGGAAGTCAAACTCTCGAGGAGAAACATCTATGAAGGAGAACTGATTGGTGATTGGTCTGTCCTCTGGGTTCGGCTCTGATGTGCATGTTTGTACATGCGTGTGTGTGTGTGTGTGTGTGTGTGTGTGTGTGTGTGTGTACAGTGTGTTTGCGTGACCAGCGCTGAGAGCGACAGAGCGTCAGGAAGTGTGTTAAAGAGGGAAATCCTCAAACACGCGTGTAAATCTCTCAGGTCCAGTGTGTTTCTCTCAACACAACATGAATCAGACCTCAAACTGATGCCTTCATCTTTTCACTGGCTTGTTCTCTCACTCCATCTTTCTTTGTGTTTTTTGACATGGGCGTTCAGTGGAAATGGTCGGTATGTCATCAGACTCTCTAATAGACAATATAATGCACAGTACACACACCATACACTGCACACTATTTAAAAACATTGTTTGTGTAGCAGTGTGCATTACACAACAGTTGTTGCATGAACTGTCTGCAGATTAAAGCATCGGCTTGTAAGCTCGCGCTCGATCGGCTCAAAGTCCGGCATCCGACCAGCGCGGAAGGTCTCCACGTGTTACTGTCTTTTCTCGTGGCAAAGTATTTTTGATTAAATGCAATATATTTTCTCATATGTATTTTTTCGTTATTTCATCTGACTCCATAAATGAAAAGGTTTTAATGATATCTGTGCATCATTAAATGTGAGCGAATGTTTGACTGTTCTTTTGAACTCTTTAATGAAAATAATGTCAAAGTCAGTTAGAATAATCAAATGTATGTCGGGTAAATGTATCATGCCAATTACATAAACAATTCAAAGATAATCGATACAAAACATCAAAAGCTCTGGATTAAAGAGAAGAGATGCGAACCCGACATTAAGAAATACATGATGCTAAGAATTTTGGTCACTCTAAGGCCAACTTGAGTTACAAAAAGGCCCAGAGTCCTTTGCTGCATTTCATTATATAGACAGAACCTCTTTCACATGGAAACATGTGCTAACAATGGAAATTTGCATTCAGAGGTTACACCTTTTGGGGGTATGAGACCATTTGCCAGGAGACCACCTTCCCGTGCCAGCTATCTCTAAACTCTTAAAAACCTTATTACCTTTTGTTTTACTTGAAATGAGACATTTGTACCAGTCGCACTGAGACATTTCAAATGATACCAAAACATGCATAATACTCGATGATAATCATTCACAGTAAACCATTTAGATTCTTGGGTGAGTGTTTTGTGATCTTCGCATGGGGGAGAAGGAGTGGGGGAAGAGGGGGAGAGATGTATTCAGAGGTGAGACTTTCGTCTCAAATGGTGAGTTCAAATGGTAATTTCCAGCAAGATCGTGTCTTCTCAGGGTCTGGTCACTCCTTAACCAGACTGTCCGGCATTTTCTAATTTCTCAATTCTTACAGGCTAAATTAATAAATACTATTGTTCTAGTTTATAGTAT
The DNA here is from genome assembly GCA_021554675.1 of Leuciscus idus. Taxonomy (NCBI): domain Eukaryota; kingdom Metazoa; phylum Chordata; class Actinopteri; order Cypriniformes; family Leuciscidae; genus Leuciscus; species Leuciscus idus. The sequence continues at coordinate 48,359,428 of CM038624.1, read as the reverse complement.
GTACAGTATACTGTACACACGGTATGCGCATTTTCTGTATGCATAAAACACTTTGGATAGTTGACATGATAACTTTGCCAAAAACACTTCTGCCCAGGAATACTGTAATCCACAACGAATTCATCCCAATAATGAGAATAGAAACCTCTTAATTTGAATTCCTACAGCTTCCCAGTTCCCTTTCAGTTCGGTCACATTCGACGTATACTGATCGGGATCACGCTTACGGAGCCTGTCATCTTCGAGTATTGATAATACAAGCCAATGCACATTTGAATCTCGTATAAAAACGGAAGCGATCGGTCTTCATGTCCATGTCTCTGAAGAGTGTTGATTCTTTCAAGGAGCGAGTGTGTCGGTGCTTCTCGCAAACGTTTGCCAGAGAATGTAAGAGCATTGACAAATAATGTTTCGTCCCATCTCATATTTTTTCCCTTCATCATGATTCATGTTCCTTTATGCGATTAAAACTATTGACCCTGACCTGCAAGATATTCCAGTTTTGTGAAGAAAAACACTTAAACTAAGGCATCAGTAAACCATCACAGAAAGTTTAACAACACATATCTGACTGATTCTGAGAGTGTAAAGTTGAGTTACTGAGTTCAAATGGGCGGGGGTGAAATCCCATCCATATACAAAATTATTCAACACCCAAAAATCAAATAAAAATAAATAAAAAAACATTGTCTGTAAGTGTTTACAACCCTTCTTAGACTCTGTATTGGATTCTTTGGCCATTCCTTGTGTGCAAAAGCTTCCAGCTCACTGATATTCTTTGTTTTGCTGCTTAAAGGATTAGTTCACTTTCAAAAAAATGTTTGCTGATAATTTACTCACCCCGATGTCATCCAAGATATCCATGTCTTTCTTTCTTCAGTCGAAAAAGGAAAACATTCCAGGATTTTTCTACACAGAATGGACTTCAATGGCAACCAACTATACCAATGTTCAAAGAAGGTTCAAATGTCCGTCTCAATGCAGCTTCAAAGTCTCGACATGATCCCAGTCGAGAAATAAGGGTCTTATCTAGCGAAACGATCGGTCATTTTCCTAAAACAAAATTATATATATACTTTTTAACCACAAATGCCTGTCTTGTACCATCTCTGAGACGTATTACGTCATCACGTTGGAAAGGTCACGAAAAATTAAAAATAAAAATAATAATAATAATAATAAATTAAAACAAAGATGTCGGACGATTTTGAGAAAATGAGAATTTTTTCGCTCTTCCCTACCTTTTTGAACCGGAGTGCACAGACAAATAACTTAGACAGGTGACGTGACGCGTGACCTTTCCAACGTGATGACGCAATGCAAAAAAAATCCTGGAAAGTTTTCCTCAAAAACCTTAATTTATTTTCGACTGAAGAAAGAAAGACATGGATATCTTGGATGACATCGGGGTGAGTAAATTATCAGCAAACCCTTTTTTGAAAGTGAACTAATCCTTTAAGGACCGTCCCCAGACCAAGCTTTGGTAGATTTGATTGTGCACTTGGGATCATTGTCCAGTGATCCGGTAAAGCTCCGGTTTACACACTGAAGGTATCATAACGGCCTAATACTTCAAACAATCCATGCCGCCTCTTCTGTGCCAGACACACTGCTGATCCTTCCAGTTTGGTCTCATCACTCCATAAAACATTCTTTCTGAACCCCACAGGCATGTCCGAATTCATTTTAGCAGATTCAAGTCAGCATTTTACGTTGTCTTGGTCCGGAGTTGTGTTCGTCGAGGTGTCTAGACATGAAGTCAACGCTTGTTTTAGTCATCTAGCAAGTGTTTGGCAGTAAATCGAGGGTTCTTCTCAGCTGCTCTGATCAAACCTCTTACTCCCCTTGGTGAAATTGTGTTTTTCTTCCATGCCCTGGAAGGTTTGCTATTATACCATACGTTTTAAACCTAAAAACTACAACCTTTCAGTGTAAATACTAGTAAATACTCTAACCCTAACCCTAAACCCTAAACCCTAAACCCTAACCCCTAACCCTAACCCTAACCCTAACCCAAACCCTAACTCTCCCACCCTAACCCCAAGGTAAAAATGCTCATAAAAGGTACAAATCAATGTCAACTTATTGGAAAAGATGATTTCTGTGACCACCTCACAGAATATGAAGAATATCGAGAACTTTGGGAGTCAGCAAAATATCTTCTAATTATCGTCATCGAGAAAATCCCAGAAAATATCGAGATTATACATTTTTGGTCAATCAACTCATGATATGTTAGACATGATAAAACTACTATATCATCTTCCTCTTTGGCTTTCAGTTGTAAGGCATATACTATAAACTATATAAATGTAGTTGTACTGTGTGTTGCTGTGTCGTCCGTCTCTCTTCTGCTCTCTTTCCAGCGTTTTCTACGGGCTGATGTTATCATGGCCGCTCGCCCACTGTGTGTGATAAAGAGAAAAGAAAGGGCTTTTGTAGGCAGAGCCTCCCTCATCATCACTCCATCAGAGAGAGAGAGAGAGAGAGAGAGAGAGAGAGAGAGAGAGAGAGAGAGAGAGAGAGAGAGAGAGAGAGAGAGAGAGAGAGAGAGAGAGAGAGAGAGAGAGAGAGTTTTGATTGGTGATGGAATGCATTCATATGGCCGTATAGGAAGTGGGCGTGTGTGTCCTTTATGTCGAGTCTGTCAGGGTGTGTTAGTTGCGTTTGATAAGTTTAAAGTTTCTCCATGCCGGTCTCTTTCACTCGTCCAGGTCTTTGTGAGGAGTGTGTATATCTGATTGTGTGTGTGTGTGTGTGTGTGTGTGTGTGTGTGTGTGTGTGTGTGTGTGTGTGTGTGTGTGTGTGTGTGTGTTTTGGCCCATTTGTCGCTGGGCAACAGTGTGTGCAGTTGTTGTGGATTCCAGCGCTGCATCTGTTGTGTTTGAAGCTCAAGGTCGGCCCAGCGGGCGATAAGTCTTCTGTTGTTGTTACTCACACTATGTCGCACACTTTGTGGGATGTGTTCCCATTGGAACGGGCTCTTCTCACATGGATGAGAACACAAGAGCCTACATCTCCTCTCTGGGCAGCTGAGGAGGGTGTGTGTGTGTGTGTGTGTGTGTGTGTGTGTGTGTGTGTGTGTGTGTGTGTGTGGGTGGGTGGGGGGGGGGGGTCCTTCTTGTTAAATGTTGATTTGTAGAAGCTGAAGATTTTTATTAAAATTAAATGTAAAAAATATTTAATTATGAAGAAAATTAAACTTTGTTAGTCTATTATAATTAATTGTCACATTTTTCCATCAAACTCCTAATACTGTGGTGCATCCAGATGTTTTTAATTCTTATAATTTTTATACATATTTTGCATTATGTCCAGGCATTACAACAAATACCTTTATTTATATAAGATTAAACTGAAGTATTAGTTTTTATATATATATATATATTTTTTTTTTTTATCAGAAAAACATGTCCGGGTCATATTTCATAAACAAAAACAAGCCTGTTTTTTGTTTAAGTATTTCATTGTGACGTTTATCTGTCGAAGTGTCATTGCTGTAATGCTTTCGGATGTTAATGTTTTTTAAATTAATCTAATTTCTATTAATAATTTGCATTATCCTTATTACATAAATCTTTTTTTTTTCTTTCATTTAAATCAGCATAAAATCAGTACAACAAATACTAAATTTATATATATATACCTTCATATTAGTGTAAAAACCTTCATATTATTGTAAAAACCTTCATATTATTGTAATAAGAATGTTTAATGTGCTTAATTATTATTGACGTTGTAGAAGTTCTGCTGAATTAATCTCTGTTTCTGCCTCCATGTCTGCATGATGTCACACAACCTGTGATGTATTTTTTATAGAGGACGTTTATGCTCTTCCTCGAAGTGTTGATGATGTGTTCAGGCTCTACTAGAGCAGGTTCTCCTGCTGTAATGTTGATTATGTTCCTCATATTCTCCACTGTTGCGGCTCCTCTCCTCCCGGTCTGTCAGTAACGCTCTGTTTAGCTCCTGTCTCTGTGAAGCCCGCGGGTGTGAACGGGTTGATTCTCGGGTCACTCGTCCAGCCTGTGATCCGCACGGATGACCTCCAGCTGGTTCTCGGACGCGAACGGCTCCTCACACACTCCTCAGACACGAACGGCTCCTCACACACTCACTGTGGACTGTAGATCTGCTCTGTTGAGTCGCTAACAATCCCATTAAAGCATCAGACGGTGTTCCTGCAAAACAACACACATCTTTCTGCTTTCTTTCATTAGAGAGAGAGAGTGTGTGTGTGTGTGTGTGGGTGTGTGTGTGTGTGTGTGTGTGTGTGTGTGCGCGAGTGTGTGTGTGCGAGCATGTTTGTGTGCGAGTGTGTGTGTGTTTGCGAGAGTGTGTATACGGGTGTTTGTGTGAGTGTGTGGTCGAATGTGTGAGTGTGTGGTCGAATGTGTGAGTGTGTGTGTGTGTTTGTGCGAGTGTGTGTGTGTGTGTGTGTGTGTGTGTGTGTTTGCGAGAGTGTGTATATGGGTGTTTGTGCGAGTGTGTGGTCGAGTGTGTGTGTGTGTGTGTGTGTGTGTATTTGCGAGAGTGTGTATGCGAGTCTTTGTGTGAGTGTGTGTGTGCGAATGTGTGAGTGTGAGTGTGTGTGTGTGTGTGCGGGTGTTTGTGTGAATGTGAGTGTGTGTGTGTGTGTGTGTGTGTGCGAGTGTGTGTGCAAATGTGTGAGTGTGTGTGTGTGTGTGTGTTTGCGAGAGTGTGTATGCGAGTGTTTGTGTGAGTGTGTGTGCGAATGTGTGAGTGTGTGTGTGTGTTTGTGCGAGTGTGCGAATGTGTGAGTGTGTGTGTGTGTGTTTGTGCGAGTGTGCGAATGTGTGTGTGTGTGTGTGTGTGTTTGCGAGAGTGTGTATGCGAGTGTTTGTGCGAGTGTGTGTGCAAATGTGTGAGTGTGTGTGTGTGTTGTGTGTGTGTGTTTGCGAGAGTGTGTATGCGAGTGTTTGTGTGAGTGTGTGTGCGAATGTGTGAGTGTGTGTGTGTGTTTGCGAGAGTGTGTGTGCGAGTGTGAGTGTGTGTGTGTGTGTTTCTGTAGTGCTGCCGGAGCGATTGAAGCTGCTTTTGGAAACTGGGAATGCTAAATGTTTGTGTCTCGTGTCATTCTTGAAGGTGCGTTCATTTTTTCACATGTCAGATGGTCGTCGGTGTCAGCGTGTGTGTGAACTCTGAGGAATGCCACTCTAAATATAACTCTGGGACATACAGATACTTACTGCCATTTCAAACTACACGAGATGTGGCGTTTGGCCCTCTAGCCGGTGAAGCGTTAAACTACAGGTTCCTCGCGGCTGAACATTGTTTTGATGATCACGTGAGTTGTGCTTCGGCTCTTACGCGGATGAATCTGATCAGTGTGAATGTCATTAATAACATCAAAAACTCCCCCACTATTAATAAAAAGACTGATATCTGAAAAATATGCACGCTTTTATGCTGCTGTTCTTTTGAATGATTGTTTTAAAGTAATGTTACAAAAGTTTGGCAATGCTGCAGTATTACAGTATAACTGAGATACTATTATAGTGTTTAATCATATTAAGAAATTTTATTTTTTATTTTTATATTTTCCGTTTCATTTCATTTCATTTCATTTTTTTTTTTTTTTTAAATACAACAATATTCAGTTTATATTAATTGTTATTTCGGTTTTAGTTACTTATTTTAGTACATCAAGTAAAACTAAATGAAAATGAGAAATGTTGCATTAGCAACTAGCTTATTTAATTTCAAAGCATTAATGTTTTTTATGGTTTTGTTTTAGTTTAGTTACCTATAATAACCCTGGATTAGGGGTCGACCGATATGTGATTTTCAGGGCCGATGCCGATACCGATTATTACTATGACTCTCTGTGGTCATTAAAAATCCCAGGATGTCTTTCGAAAGAGTAGGGGTGTAATCCAGGCATCCTGGCCAAATTTGCCCCTTGGCCTCTGTCCATCATGGCCTCCTCATCATCCTCATACACTGATTGGCTTCATCACTGTCTCCTCTCCACCAGTAAGCTGGTGTGTGGTGAGCGTTCTGGCGCAATATGGCTGCCGTCGCATCATCCAAGTGGATGCTGCACATTGGTGGTGGTTGAGGAGATTCCCCCATTCTATGTAAAGCGCTTTGAGTGCCGAGAAAAGCGCTATATAAATGTAATGAATTATTATTATTATTATTATTACAGATCAAGTAGACCGATAACATAATATTTTGAACCGATATATAGCCTAAGTCTAGTGTAAAAATGTAAATTAATGTCAAAATTAAGAATAACAAAGGGTTTTGACAAATACTTTCTTTAAATACTTTTAAACATATCTTTAAATCTGAGAACTGTTAATAATAATAATAACAATAATAACTTAATAAGTGCAGGGAGCACCCAGCAGCATTCTGTAAACATTTTGTAAAACTTTTTTAATGGTTAAATTAAATTGTATTAATCAAAAAGCATTTCTAATTAATTGAAATCATCAAACTTATTCAATTTCTTTACAGTTTAACAAAAATTACATTTTAGGGTCCTATGAAAAACCGAACTTTTATTTTGACGGGTTGCCGTGGAGATCTTTGTGTTTCTGTGTGTTGAACCATAAAAATGCTTAATATCGGCACCGATAATCGGTCGACCCCTACCCTGGATTGCTGACATTAGACAGATATTCATATCAGGTAAGGTAAAACAGTGGAAACTTACTTGTCTTGTATGGTATTTATTGACAAATAGAGCAAATCAGTGACTGGTTCAGAGATTGGGATCTGCATAAACTCTGCAGTTCAGAGTCCAGTTCAGAGTCCAGTTCTGGTTGAAGACCGGAGTTGTGCCGGTATGGAGACGGGTTTGTTGAGGATCAGTGCCGATGGCTGACGTGTCGATTTGTGAACCGAATCAATGCAGCAAATGTTTTGCTTCTGCAAATTATGTTTTAGGTTCTGCCGCTTTCATTTCCTGCCTGCAAACTCTTATGGTGTGTTCACACCAAGCGTGAAGTGTATATTTGCATCTCGTTACTCGATCCAGATTACTCGCGGGATGTTTCTTGTTATTATTATTGTTTTAAAGGGGTGGTTGATTATGATTTCACTTGTCTAACTTTAGTTAGTGTGTAATGTTGCTGTTTGATCATAAACAACATCTGCAAAGTTACAACGCTCAAAGTTCAAAGCAAAGGGAGAGATTTGCTTTTAAAGAAATGGCTTTTTAAGGACTACAACAAACGGCTGGTAGAGACTACACCACATTCCTCCCGGGTTAGTGACATCACCAACCCTAGAATTTACATAAACACCGCCCCCGGAACACTCAACAAAGGGGGTGAGCCCATGTTGAGAAGAGGTAATAGGAGCTTCAACACACAAGCTGTTGAAGCTCCGCCCTCTGTGCCGGGAGCAGCAGCTCATTTGCATTTAAAATGACACACACAAAACAACGTGTTTTTGCTCAGCCCCTAAAAGTGACAATTTTAACATGCTATATAAAATTATCTGTGGGGTATTTTGGGCTAAAATTTTACATACAAACTCTGGGGACATCAGAGACTTATTTTACATCTTGTAAAAAGGGGCGTTATACCACCCCTTTAAGACTGGTCCGAAGCCTGAGCTGTTTTCTGTTGCTCACGTGGGGAATGTGAATCTGCCCGTCGGTGTTTGAGTCTCTGCTTCGCCCTGAAGCGCCGGCGTATATATTTTACTGTGGTGATGTTTCTGCCTTTGATGCTGCAGCGAGTGTGTTTGAAGATCAGCCGATGTTTAATTGCTCGTGAAATACCTCTGTGGATCAGGCCCGGGCCTGCGCTCGCGAACACGGACGCGGGACGAGGAAGCGGGTCAGAGGACTGGGATCGCTGGAGGGGGAAACGGGAGGGAATGGGTTTCGGTTTGGGTTAAAAGTTTAGGTCAGGATTCAGGAGGCCACCAGAAAAAGGTTTAGAGAGGTTAAACCCTGAGAATTAAGACCGAAACACCTACATTAAGTGGAAGCTAATGTTTGGGGACATACAGTACACTACCATTCAAAAGTGTGGGGTCAGTACATTATTTCTATGCTTTTGTTCAGTAAACATGCATTGAATTGATCAAAAGTGACAGTAAAGATGTTACAAAAGATTCGATTTCAAATAAATTCTTTCTATTAATCAAAGAATCCTGAAAAATGTATCATGGTTTCCACAAAAATATGAAGCGGCACAACTGTTTTTACATTGATAATAATTATAAATGTTTCTTGATCATCAAATCATCATACTAGAATGATTTGTGAAGGATCATGTGACACTGAAGACTGGAGTAATGATGCTGAAAATTCAGCTTTGATCACAGGAATAAATTCAGCTTTACTATATATTCACATAAAAAAAACAGCTATTAAAATGTTTATAATATTTCACAGTTTTTACTGTATTTACTGCATTTTTGATCAAATAAATGTAGTCTTGTAGTCAAAAACATTTTTAAAAATCTTTCTGAATGGCAGTGTTAACGGAAGTGTTTACACATTCAATAAACATATATGCATATTTGTTAAAAAAAATGATCTTGGCATTTGACTCAACTTTTCCAACACTAGATCCTATTGTTTCTGCAATAACAACAAAAATGACATTTAGACATTAAGTCTATGTTTTTGAAAGTTATTGAAACAAACACATTAAATCAGATTTTTTCAAATCTGATTCAAACTACATTTGGAGGTGAAAAGATCTGAGCCTGTGTTTCTTTTTTGATGGTCACTGCAAGTCTTTTTCATTCTAGCGGATTATTAAAGTTGTTCAACTTAATGAAATGCGTTAAATCTAATGCACTGTGATGTGTCTACTAAAATATCCACTTTATTCTCAGATCTTTTCATCATCAGGCCAAGACGCTCACAGATCTGCTGGTTAGAAGGACATATAACAGGGCGGTGCTGTGGATTTATAGCCGTGACTCAGACGCTCAGTCTTGACCAAACAGACTCTATTTCACCCTATAGCGACTGTTGTATTTCCAGACGTCAGTGGCCAAATCTTGACATTTATAACAGACACGGACTGTAAGTCACACACACATGCTCAGTTTGAGTTGCTTTCTTGCTGGGATGCACTAAAAGTGTGTGTGGCGAGTCTGTGTTTGCAGTTGATGGCTAATATGTGAGTTTTGGCAGTTGATAGAAATAATACATAGAAGGATGGAAATCAGGGCTGCACGATATATCCAGATAAAACCGTCATCCCGACATATTGCTTAGTGCAGATGGCAATTTAATTAAGGATATTCGCTACTGGCAAAGTGACGAGTTTCACTGTGAAACGTGCAGCGCATTCATCCGTTTGCCAGCAACCCGTCCATGATTGTTTAATGTTTAACAAAGAAGAAATTAAGACAGAAATAAATACAAATATTTTTATTAACTTCAGTGACGGAATTTTACGGCTTTCCGTGTTTTCACTGTTATACGGTAGGGGGCGTTATTACACATTTTCTGAAAGAGTACACTCAAAAAAATGATATGTTGGCTTTAATTAACTTTTTTTTGTCAACAGGTTCCACATAATTGGGTCATAATTTGTTCATGTAACTTCAACACCATGGATTTAAGTCGTTTTAAGCGACCTATTTAAGTAGTCTCAAAGTGAATTTTTAAAGGCTCCCTGACATGATTCAGGTATTCATATTTTTTTTATATTCATTCATCCATTAAGATTTCATTGATATATTAGTGACACATAATTAAATTGATAGACTATTGCCAGCTATTTGCTAACAGTAGCACATATTAGCATTTTAAATGCTAAGATTTACATGCTCCTTCAGCCAAAGCACTAGCCTGGGAAAACCCAGACAAACTTCCGGCAAATTTAGATTTGCTCTGCAAGTAGTCTGGCAAAGAGCTCATTCAAGCCCATTTCTAATCCGTCGAAATCGCGGCACCAATCAGAAACGTTGGGGCGGGCTTTACACGATGACGATCGCTCTGATTGGTTTTAGGTCTAACCAATTGCGCCCAGAGGCATTTGAGCGACGTCCGTTGGTGAAGCGCACCAACTTTTAAATGCATTATTATATTCAAATTGCAAACACATGAGGACAGTCTCCATGAAAGACCCACTGGCAGATGAACGTGCTGCTACATTTCTCTCCGAAACGGTAGGAAATGAAATTAGATTTAATAGAGGATTTTAACTGTGACAAGATGATTGACAGGGCAGTTTACGTGACAGGACGCACGCGACAGATCCGTCCGATAAAGATGACGAAGTAGTATGTCCCAAAGCTTGCCTACTTTTTTGCTACACATTCAAAAGTAAATACCTTTTCTTCACAAAAAGAGTACATACTTTTATGGCGTAGTGTAACGCAGCATATGGCTTTACACGATGACGATCGCTCTGATTGGTTTTAGGTCTATCCAATTGCGCCCAGAGGCATTTGAGCGAAGTCCGTTGGTGACGCCCCTTTGGAAATTAGTTATTAATGAAGCTTTGCCAGACCATAACTCAGTTACTACTGAGAATGGTCTGGTTTTAACCAGGCTACCAAAGCACTTGAAAGTAGCAGAATGCAGTTGAACTCAAATTGATTAAGTTCAACTTAATGCATTTGTTTAAATGTAGATAAAATCAATTGAATTCAACCACTTACGATAATTTTTTTTATTAATTTCAACGAATCATTTTTTTCGGTGTAATTGAACATTAAACACAATTACACATATCAAGTCTTCCTCTTTTCTCATTTTCTCAACAACAAAAAAACACATAAAATAACACTTAATTTTAACATTTATTCTCTCTTAATTCAACCATATGCAAAGCATGCTGGGAACTAGCAAGCACCGCCCAGTTTCAGTTAATGCAACACAAATCATTCATGTAATCCAACACAAACGGATTAAGTAAACTTAAATTTTACATATATTTAAGCAGATTGAACACAATCAAATTAAGTTAGGGCAAAATGGCTGTTGGCGTCTCTATACTGCCACCCTCTGGATGTTAGAAGTTTTTACTTAACATTAATGGTTTGTGTTTAGACAACGCGTTAGGATTTTGTACTGTTAAGTTGAGACATAATTACGTGGACCTTTTCAAGTCATTTCAAGTCAACAAACACAATTATTATAAGTAAACTAAATATAAATATATTATGTAAAGTGCACAACCTTCCTTGTTCATTTTTTTGAGTGTACTAAAAATCCAGCTGAAAACACAGTGAAGAAGAAGCAGAAACGAGAGATAAAGGCATTGCTCATGCGTGGTGTAGCCTTTGACAAAAACACGATTTTCTCAGATTTTTGTTCAAATGTTGCTTTTTTATGATCTTACCCACATTCAAGTGCTGCTGCAAAAATAATGCATGAAGCTAAAATAAAAAGTTTATTATTATTATTATAATAATTATTTTATACTGAATTGGTCAAAAACAGTATAAATGTGGCATATGGGGAAAACTGTTCACTTTATGATTTCTAAAAGAGGTTTACCGGTACGTAAGTAAGTAAGCTTTATTTCTATAGCACTTTTCACAGACAATGTAGTCACAAAGTGCTTCACAGAGTTAATTAAGAAAAAATATACACATAACATAAATGCACATACAATACAAAATTACACATATACAGTATATGTGCCACAATAAAAAAGAAAACATAAAACTAGTTAAAAGCTTGTCTAAAAAGATGTGTCTTTAGGTGCTTTTTAAAAATTTCTACAGAGTCCAAAGCTCTCAAGTCTAATGGAAGAGCGTTCCAGAGCCTTGGAGCCACCACACAAAAAGCGCGGTCACCTCTCGTTTTTAAACGTGTTCTAGGAACAGTTAAAAGATCTTGACCCGAAGACCTCAAAGAACGGCCTGAAGTGTAGGCATGAAGTATATCCTGGATATACGCCGGAGCTTGATTATGCAAGGCTCTAAAAGTAATGGTTAAAATTTTAAATTGCACTCTAAAACTAACTGGAAGCCAGTGAAGAGCCTTGAGTATAGGTTTAATGTGAGATCTTCTTTTGGTCTTTGTTAAAAGTCTAGCAGCAGCATTTTGAACTACTTGCAATTTGTCCATGGAGGAATTGTTTAAACAAGTGTACAGTACATTGCAATAGTCAAGACGAGACGAAATAAAAGCATGAACAAGCATCTCCATCTCATTATTAGAAACTACAGATCTGATTTTAGCGATATTCCTGAGATGGAAAAAACAGGAACGAACCACAGATTTAACATGACTGTTAAAACACATAGATCTATCAAAAATGACACCTAGGTTTCGCACAGCATTACATTCTGAGGGTGATAGAGCCCCAATGGCCAGTTTAATCTTGGGAAAAATGTTGTCAGGAGCAAAAATCAGCACCTCAGTTTTATCTTGGTTTAGCTGCAAAAAATTGTCTGCCATCCAATTATTGATGGAGGCTAGGCAGTTATGCAACAAGGACAATTTGTCTAGCCTATCAGAGTTAAAAGAAAAATATAATTGAATATCATCTGCATAGCAGTGATATGATATTTCTCCAAAGCTACTAATAATCTTCCCAAGAGGAAGCATATACAGGCTGAACAACAGAGGGCCAAGCACAGACCCTTGGGGCACACCAAAGGACAAAGGAGCAGAATCTGACATATATTTCCCTACGGACACCGAAAAACTCCTGTCGGAGAGATAGGAGGAAAACCAATTTAGAGCTGACCCAGTAATTCCCACATTTTTTTTCAGTCTATCTATCAGAGTGCAGTGATCGACAGTGTCAAACGCTGCACTGAGGTCTAAGAGAACCAGCACAGAGCATTTACCCCCATCAGCAGCCATCAAAATATCATTTGAGACCCTAAGAAGGGCTGTTTCAGTTGAGTGTTTTTTTCGAAACCCAGACTGAAATTTGTCAAAGATATTGTGCGCATTTAAAACATTATTCAGCTGGTTCGCCACAACCTTTTCTAAAATTTTAGAAATAAATGGCAATTTGGAAATAGGCCTATAATTTTTAAAAGTAGCTGCATCAAGATTGTTCTTTTTCAAGATAGGCTGAACAACAGCATGTTTAAAACAATTAGGTACCTTGCCCAATTGAAGAGACAAATTTAAAATTGAGACCAAACATGGGCCAAAATGATTCATAGATTTTAAAAACAGCGATGCGGGTAAGATATCTACCGGGCTTTGTGAAGGTCTCATCGTGCCCACTAATTTAATTATTTCTTTCAGCGTAATGGGGCAGAAAGAGTCCAGTATTGAAGGTCTTTGATAATCAGTTAGACCTATATGATGGTTTGCTGATGTAACCAAGCTTGCTCTGACAGCTCTAACCTTATCCACAAAGTGAGACAAAAAGTGGTTGCAGTCACCATTTGAAAACACAGGGACAATACATGAGCCAGGAGAAACAATATTATTAATAGTTTCAAAGAGAGCCTTAGGTTTTTTCTTACATGCAGATATCAAATTAGTAAAATAAGAGGCTCTAGCCTCTTTAATCATTTCATGCAAGTTAATAAAAAGATCTTTAAGATACACGCGATGGACTTGTAGCTGAGTCGCTTTCCATAAGCGCTCGGTTTTCCGGCAAACACGTCTTAAACTACGAATGGCTTCATTCATCCACGGTGATGTATTAACGGCTGCTATTTCTCTAGTTTTAAAAGGTGCCACTTTGTCCAACAGCAGGGTACAGTGATCATTAAAAGCCTGTGCACAGGTGTCTACATCGGTTGAAATAAGAACAGAGCTTGAATCAAAAGCGGCAGAAAATTTCTCAATAGTACGCTGAGTGATCAATCGTGAGCAGGTCTCTCGTTTAACAGGGAGAGGATCCTCATCACAAACAAGTTCAAATAAAATGCATTTGTGGTCACTAACAAGTACAACTTCAATACTGATGTTATTAATATTAACACCATGAGAAAAGACAAGATCGAGCGTATGCCCTTTGCTGTGCGTAGGGCCAGAGACATGCTGAATGAAATTAAACGATTCAGTAATATTTACAAATTCAGACGCAGTTTTACACAAAGGATCATCTACATGTATATTAAAATCGCCAGCAATAATCACTCTATCAAGCTTAATAACAGATGATAGGAAGTCAGAAAACTCAGTAAGAAAAGTAGACACTGGTCCAGGTGGCCGGTAAACCACGATGCAGTAAACTGAATTAGAGCGACCAACCTTAAGGCCAATTTATACTTCTGCGTCGAGTGTACGCCGTAGAGTACGTCGTAGGCTACGCACGTAGGCGACGCCGTCGTGAGCATTTATACTTCTGCGAATGTCTGTGTTGCTCTGCAGTTACACCGCCGAAACGCTAGTTGGCGCGGGTGGGTTTTAATGTTCTACTGTGTTTACATTCCTCGCGGCTGTTTTGAGTTTAGGTTTCTACGAGCAATGGCGACTGAAGGAGTCATACAGATGGCTGTATTTCCGCACTTCTTCAAGCAATCTCTCGGTCACTTGGTCTATTTCCATGGCTCTTCACTGATCTTCGGAATTTAAAAATGGCGGGCGGGCGGTGCAGAGTGCAGAAGATCATTCCGGAAATGCGTAGGAGGAAACGCGATGCTATCCAGCCGACCAATCACAGATCTTGCGGTCCGCGTCGCCGCGACGCGTAGTTACATTTTTGAGGAGGTGCGCGTCAGGGTACGGCGAAGGGTACGACGTATGGTACACGTCAATGCGTATGCTACGCCGTACCTTCTACGCGCACCCGACGCAGAAGTATAAATTGGCCTTTAGTCATCTGTAGTTCAAACGAAGAGTACGCGTCAGCTCTCATTGGCTGGCAGATGAAACGCTTTTTAAAAACCACAGCAAGGCCTCCACCCCGACCAGTGAGTCTTGGCGAGCTAATAAATTCACAGTCCATCGGGCAAAGCTCATTCAGGTGATAATATTCCATATCCCGTTGCCAAGTCTCCGTAAGCAACAAGAAGTCCATGGCTTTGGACGTAAATAAATCGCTGAGTAGGAGAGATTTATTTGCAATTGAACGCGCATTTATAAGGCCCATCCTGAGCGGTGCAGGAACAACCGAAGCAGTGCAACAGGCTCGTGTCAGCGACCTCAGATGCTCCGAGCACACACCGCGTCCAGATATGACGTCGAAACTTCTCCGGTACCCTGGAACCAGAACCATAGGGACATCAGGGAAAACCGAAAGAAGGCATGAAGGTCTGGAGTCATAGTTGAAAATCCTCAATTTGAATTTTTTTTTCAAATGAGTCTGTCTCCCTGCCCTTTTTCCTCGCTTTCTCCTCCGTTTAATTGTAGATCGTATTAGGCCCTCTCCATGTCGCGTGCAGTCAGATCCAGTCGGACGCGCGAATGGGGCTGCGTCAATACCATTCCAGATAACGTTATATCCATTATATCCGTTGCTGCGCTCCACCAAGGAAGATCGGATTAGCAGCAGTGTTTGGCGATCATACACCCATGCAGTAGACACAACTTTTGTTGACAAACTTAGTAGTAGTATGGCACAAAAGACAAACAAAATAACTCGGGACAAACATCCAGCCGCGGAGGCAAAGCCAAACACAGGCGCCATCGAACCGGATATGTGGTGTGTGTGTGTGAGGCCAACACTGCACACATCCCTACAACTAACCTACGTTAGTTCTTATAAAGAGTAAACCCTAGTGTAAACCACCAAATAATAAAAAATATATATCATTCAACCCTAACAGGATGGCTCACACACACACACACACACACACACACACACACACACACACTCACACACACAAAAAATCATATTCCAGCTTTTAAAAATATATTTATTTTGCACTCCCCAATAAAATCACTCCAGTCATTCTAGAGTAATTCTTTCCAAATATACATCTGGTGAATATTCCTGTATTTATTCATATTGCAATATATATATGTATGTCTTAATGGAAATCATTGGCTTTCACATGCAATCATAAGTCCTGTAACTGTTTGTGTTTGAATCACCAGAGATGTGTAAAAGTCAATGTTTTCAACCATTAAAATATTGCATAGTTTCTTCAGAACCCCAAAAATGCACATGCACACTTTGGTCAGAGTGGAATAGATGCGATTAAAGTGTGTACATGCCTGTTTATCACGATATAACATCGCCATACGCCGCGTTATACAATGATCACGGTTGCTTTATGATTATGAGCGAAGTACTGCGGTAAAGTGTCGTTCCTGATTGTCATTGTTATGGCATTATGAGGGTGCGTGTAAACGTCGTGGATGATTCCTCCATCGTGTGTTTTGTTAGTAAGTGATGAGACTGAGACCGGTGCGGGATCTGTCTGGACTCTAGTGTACACAAGCACTCTCTGTTTACTTCTGCTGCACTGAGTTTATCCACAAATGAAAGTGTGTGTTTAAGTTGTAAAACTCAGTTCAAAGCGAGAGCAGATGCTGTAGAGCGTCGTGTTTGGATCAGGTGTGTATACACACACACTCATTGGTTTCACAGCGTTGGATGTGCTCATAACCACATTAAACGAGCAGCTTATAAAAGTTGAATTCCTGCGCTCGCTTCCGGCTCCTTCCTTTCTTGCTCTCTTCTCTTCTGAGGAAAGGCAAACTCGCTTTTAAGGCTGGAATTCCTGAATCCATTGCAAAAGGCACACAAGCGAAGCCCGGTGACACCGAGAGAGTGAGAACTGAGGGAGACGTTTTCCCTGTGGATGTTTAGGATTGGAAATTATCCTGAAATCAACGGTTTTATGGTCATAAGGAGCGTTTACACCAGATCTGAGGCCGTTTGACTGCAATTATCATAATGGAGACCAGGAAACATACATAACCATTAACTCATTTCATCACAGTCATTTGTCACTAAGTGTGTGGTGTGTGTGTGTGTGTGTGTGTGTGTGTGTGTGTAGTGGGTTGACGAGTTACAGCTTATATTAAACAAAATATTTGTTGATATAATTAATATAAATAGATGTACACTACCGTTCATAAGTTTGGGGTTGGTAAAATGGTTTTAATGTTTTTGAACAAAGACTTTTGAGCATTTATTTGATAAAAAAAAAAAAATACAGAAATATTCAGAAATATTATTACAATGTAAATCATCTGTTTTCAATGTGAATATACAGTAAAGTGTAATTTATATCCTGTGATCAAAGCTGAATTTTCAGCATCATTACTCCAGTCTTCAGTGTCACATGATCCTTCAGAAATCAGAAAATCAGAATTATATGATGATTTGATGATCAAGAAACATTTATTATTAATATCAAATAAAATCTATGTTTTTCAAGATTTATTTGAAATAGAATCTTTCGTAACATTACAAATGTCTTTACTGTCATGTTTGAGCAATTTGATGTGTTCTTGCTGAATGAAATTTTTCACACAAAAAATGTAATAGTAGTGTAGGTGTATTAGATATTTTTTATAAATTAAAGTATTGTCATTTAATATAATATTTCTATTTATTTACACGAATATCCCCATAGGAATCCTAACCTGCGTTATTGGTGACATTGCAGTACGTTAAGAATTATTTTTGTCATAGATCTCACATTTCTGTCTGTTTTATAAACATTATTTGATCTCCTTTGTAACACTCTTTTTTCTTTTTCTTTTTGCTCTTAAAGGGATGGTTCGGAGTAAAATCAGCCTAGGGTCCTTTGCACCATGACCTCGAGCCAAACACCCCTCAGAAGCCTTTTCTCCCTTGGTCGAACATTATTAAAGGACAAGTTCGGTATTTTACACTTAAAGCCCTGTTTTCAGATCGTTTCTGATGAAATAGAACGGTTAAGATTGAAATTTGGACACATGCTGCTGTCCCGAGAATTTTAGGTTTCTTTCGCTTCCCCCCCCCCCCAGAATGGCTGCATAGGTGCACTGGAACAATCCTTCCTAAAACGCATTAAACTTTCGTTTACAAAGACGTGAAACTCACCGAGTGGTCAGGGGTGTTCACTGATATGCTCACACAAAAATCGCTGCAAAAGATGCTTTCCAACAGGTGTTTTACCATTCGTTGTAAAACTGTGGACCTATTTTTTCAAACGCCTCACACCCGTACATTCATCCGTTGAGAGCTTGAATAATAGACACTCCGGCGGCGGAGTAATACCGTACCTCACAGCACATCCAACACAAGTCAATGGAGTTGGACAAAAACTACGATAAAACCTGTTGGAATGCATCTTTTTCAGCGATTTTTGTGTGAGCATATCAGTGAACACCCCTGACCACTCGGTGAGTTTCACGTCTTTGTAAACGAAAGTTTAATGCGTTTTAGGAAGGATTATTCCAGTGCACATATGCAGCCATTCTGGAGGTTGGGGGGGAAAGCGAAAGAAACCTAAAATTCTCGGGACAGCAGCATGTGTCCAAATTTCTATCTTAACCGTTCTATTTCATCAGAAACGATCTGAAAACAGGGCTTTAAGTGTAAAATACCGAACTTGTCCTTTAAAGTTAGAGCTTATTTAGAGATATCAGCCGAATGGTTTAGTGCAGGCTCTAATGGATCCAAGGCTGTATCTGGTAAATTACCCCACTAATAATGCCCAGAATGGCACCAAACTTCTACAGTAGTACAAATAGGTTCTGTACTCATAAAACGAGGCATTGGAAAGTTTGAAAGTACATCAGGAGTTTATTTAAATAACACTTGCCTGATGGCTAATGCTACCGCTAACCCGGACGTCGACGTCACTTCAGTGAGTTGAGAAAAGCCCGTAAAAGTCCTGGCAGAAAGCGATGCATAAGGATGAAGTGTAACGACGCCCAGTTCCAAGAGTGCACTAATATTTCGTTGGTAGTACCAGTTTATAACAATTATTAGTCAACACTAAGTTGTCAACACTTCGGAAAAAATAATAATTTGTCGTTACACTACATCCTTCCGGTCATGGTGCAAAGGACCCTAGGTTGATTTTACTCCGAACCATCCCTTTAATGTCATAATAGCTGATATGCTTTATGTCAGATTGTTTTAGGAGGCACTGTAAGTCACAGAAACGCTGATGCATTGAGAGCATGTTAACACACACATGACTGTGGCTGCATCCATAATCGTGTGTGTGTGTGTAAAACAGTGTGTGACAAAAGAGGTATGAGTGAATTCACAACGTAACTGACTCTGGAAGTGTCACATAATAATGACAGCATGGCGGATGTAGTTCGTCCGGATTACACTCATACTACACACATTAATACAGTTACACTTTATTTTAAGGTGTCATTGTTACAGTGTGATTATATATTTAAGTACTGAGTAATATTAAGCAACTACATGTACTTACTATAGGGTTAGGGTAGGATTAGGGTTTGGTTGAGGGTTAGTTGCATGTAATTATGCATAATTTACTGTTATTACTATGGTAAGTACATGTAACATATGTAACAAGGACACTGTGAAATAAAGTGTTACTGAAAATACTTATTGAGCAGTCGTGGAGTAATTACTCATTCAAAATAAGAGCCTGTTCACGAGAGAATGTGATTTGGGACGCAGCCTTTATTCTCTGTTTCTTCCTCTGTTGTTTTTGCAGCCGCAGCAAGCAGAGACATGCGTCACAGCACACACACACACACACACACACACACACACACACACACACACACACACACACAAACACACGCACACACACACACACTCAAACACACACACACACACACACACACACACACTCAAACACACACACACACACACACACACACACACACACACACACACACACTCAAACACACGCACACACACACACACACACACACACACACACTCAAACACACACACACACACACA
>CM038624.1:48282213-48334713 GCA_021554675.1 Leuciscus idus | reverse complement strand
TTATTTGTTAGTCTGAAGGCGTTTTCACACTCGCATCTGTTTCTGAACCTGGTGCGTTTTCTCCCATTGTTTCATTTTGCCTGATCTAGATGGTCTCTTCCCGATTGAAACGAGCTCTGGGGAGGTTTGGTTGAGGTGAGCTAGAAATCCGACCCAACGAGCCAAGCGCTATCATATAATACATAGTGGAAAATGTGTTATATAAGAAGCAGCGGCGTCTGAGTCTATGAGTGAGCACTTATTGCAGTTAAATAACCAAAGAGCGCGTCTTCATCTTTATATGTTGTTTAATTGCTCTTCTGCTTTACAAGAACGCTGTCCTGATGAATGTGTGTGTTGCGACAGCTATTGATAAAAACTGGCGGAGTGAATCCATCTTGATGGATGATGCTGAGGAAACTGACCAATTAGAGGACAGTTTTACGCACATGTGACTTGCATAAACACATTCTGGTACGCTTTGAAATGTTGCCTTGTGAAACCAAGAGGAAAATGCAACATTGTAACAAATGAAGCCCCTGTTGCGAAACAATCTGAAAACTCCCTGAAAGTGACCGAAGTAACATCCCAATATCTAAAGTAGATTTATACATTTTCTGAAGTTAATGTGAGCGTTTTTTTTATGCCATTTTTTTTTTTTTTTACACTTGCCAAGATGTTGCAATGTCATTCTGAGTGTTTTCTAGGCAATATATTTACTGTCTTTTGTAAAAAGAGTTTCCTTCGATGTACATCTGTGGGGGTTTTCACATGTTTTCTGTTCCAGCAAGTGAAAATGGTGCGTCTGATCACAGTAAATTACAGTGTGATTTGAGAAATCATTAGTTTAATTAGAGTTTTAGGTTCAAATCACTACACTGCAAAAAATAATTTTCTTACTCAATATTTCTTTTTGTTTTCCAATGCATTCTTAAATCAAAGTTACTTTAGTAAAATGACTTAAGACGTAAAGTCTTGTTTAAAAAAAAAAAAAAATGTATCAAAATTATGTGAAAATAAACTTGTTTTCCCTTCAAATGAAGTAGATTTTTCTGCCCCCACTGGCATTTCTTTCTTCACATTTTAACTTTTATTGTATTTTTAATTTAATTTACTTCCCATGTAAATGTATCTTGTTTTTAAATTTTTTATATATATATATATATATATATATTTGTACTGGAAAACAAGTTAAAAAATATTGAGGAAAAACATTGTTTTTACAGTGTAACCTTAACAGTAATTCTTGACTTTACAAACTAATTAAACAAATTATTATTATTTTTGTATCATTTTTTTATTATTATTTTGTTTTTTTTTCTTTCTATTTGTATTTTGTGTGTAAAGTGCCGTGAGGTGCTGCTTTAAATGCGCTATATAAAATAAAGTTTATTATTATAATTGTTCTTTTTAAACTCTACTAATTATACCAGCTCAATCATTTGACCAACTCTGCTTGGATTGTGTGAAACACAACAAACTTTCCTGCAGTTGATACTGTAACCTTTGACCTTTGACCTCTGAGCAGTCGCGCAGGAAATGGACCGTTGGTGAGTTATTGCTCATTGTTTGAGGAGATTTCCCTCATAACCTCACATGAAGCGCATCTGTCTTGATTTGACGTGTGGAAGGAAGAAGTAGTGTTTTTGTAGAGTATAAACTCTCTATAGTGGGAAAGGCGGATCTGAAGAAGCTTCTGCAGAATTCATCACAGTAATGAGTGTGTTTTTCTCTTAGTTAGAGATTAGCTACGCATATTATTTTGAGCAAACTCACCTGAAGTATTGAATCATTGGTAACACTTTGTATAAGGTCTCTTTTGTTAACATTAGCTGATGCATTAGCTAACATTAACTAACAATGAGCAATTACAGCATTTATTAACCTTTGTTAATGTTAGTTCAAATTGTTAATGGATACACATTTGGTATGTTTTAGGAAATGAACATTAAGTAGATTATTAAATGCTAATGTAGTTAACTAATGTTAACAAATGAAACCATATTGTAATCATTTGTTGCTGGGTTAGGGTTTGTGTGTGTGTGTGTTTTGGTACAGAACATCCTCTCTAATGAAAAGTAACTGGAAGAGTTGTTCATGTGACAGTGTCGATCTCTGTTAACACTTGTGTTTACAGTTAACAGTCGTTGAGAGTGAAGTCTTCCTCTTCGACACACATGTGGTGATGAACTGCATAAAGACAGGACTCAGTGTCTCCAAAAGTGTGATGAGATTGCCCTCTGCTGGCTTCAGAACTAACTCTCTCTCTCTCTCTCTCTCTCTCTCTCTCTCTCTCTCTCTCTCTCTCTCTCTCTCTCTCTCTGTCTCTCTCTGTCTCTCTCTCTCTCTGTGTCTCTCAGGCTCGTCTGGCCATTCAGAGAGGAGCTCAGGCCGTCATCTTTGACATCAGTGAAGATCCAGCTGCTGCTGTGCAGGTGTGTGTGTGTGTGTGTGTGTGTGTGTGTGTGTGTGTGTGTGTGTGTGTGCGCGCGCATGCATGTGTGTGAGAGTGAGTGTCTGTGAGTGTGTGTGTGTGTGTGTGTGTGTGTGTGTGTGTGTGTGTGTGTGCACACGTGTGAGAGAGAGAGTGTGTGTGTGAGAGTGAGTGAGTGTCTGTGAGCATGCGTGCGTGTGTGTGTGTGTCTGTGTCTGTGTCTGTGTGTGTATTTGTGCCTCTTACATAAAATGCATATAAATATCAGTCATCACTCTATATCTGCCAATAATATCTTAGTAAGATGATTTTTAAATGATTATCTATATATGATCAAAGCTCTGTAGTTTTAAATCATATAATGCAATGCAATGATTGATAACCCTTCCTCAAAAGCCTGATGATCATATTTGAATCAGCAAAAGTTTCACAGCAAAAAACTAATTTAAACTGTTTATTTTTCATAATTTATTATATTTTTGGAATATAGTTGCTGATAAAAGCAACTTCTTAAATCACAAGTTTTAACAATCACTCTTGTAACTACTCTTATGTCCTAATCTATACACTCCAGTTATGTGTCAGAGAGTTTGTCCTGAAGTGTGTGTGTGTTGTTGTGTGTTTCTCACACACAGCTCCGTGATTCCGGCTCGTTGCCTCGTCCAGTGCTGCTGGTGAAGTCGTCAGACGCTTTTGAGCTGATGAAACTCATCGATAAGAACGAAGAAGCCATGGTGTATATCGACATCATGATGGACGCTCCAAAATGGGTGAGTAAACATATGCACATTTATTAATGTCTTTTCATTTATAGGCTTTACTGTTTGTAAGCCTTCCTGCTGAAAATAAACCAGCATGGATGTCCATATCTTCCATGTTGACCAGTATACTCTATAAAATGGATTTTTCGAAGTTGTAAATAAAACTATGATTATTGGAGGACATTTTAAAAGAAAATACTGTTTTTCTACTGCAAAATCTCATGTTTAAATGGATGGTTCGGAGTAAAATCAACCGAGGGTCCTTTGCACCATGACCTCGATCCAAACTCCCCCCAGAAGCCTTTTCTCCCTTGGTGGAACATTATTAGCTTATTTAGAGATATCAGCCGGATGACTTATTGCAGGCGCTAATGGATCCAAGGCTGTATCTGGTAAATTACCCCACTAATAATGCCCAGAATGGCACCAAACTTCTACAGTAGTACAAATAGCTTCTGTACTCATAAAACGAGGCATTGGAAAGTTTGTAAAGTACATCAGGAGTTTATTTAAATAACACTTGCCTGACGGCTAATGCTACCGCTAACCCGGACGTCGACGTCACTTCAGTGGTTTGGGAAAAGCACGTAACAGTCCTGGCAGAAAGCGATGCATAAGGATGTAGTGTAACGACGAATTATTTTTTCCGAAGTGTTTGACAACTTAGTGTTAACTAATAATTGTTATAAACTGGTTCTACCATCAAAATATTAGTGCATTCCTGGAACTGGGCGTCGTTACACTACAGCCTTATGCATCGCTTTCTGCCAGGACTGTTACGTGCTTTTCTCAACTCACTGAAGTGACGTCGACGTCCGGGTTAGCGGTAGCATTAGCCGTCAGGCAAGTGTTATTTAAATAAACTCCAGATGTACTTACAAACTTTCCAATGCCTCGTTTTATGAGTACAGAACCTATTTGTACTACTGTAGAAGTTTGGTGCCATTCTGGGCATTATTAGTGGGGTAATTTACCAGATACAGCCTTGGATCCATTAGCGCCTGCACTAAACCATCCGGCTGATATCTCTAAATAAGCTCTAACTGTAATAATGTTCCACCAAGGGAGAAAAGGCTTCTGGGGGGGGGTTTGGCTCGAGGTCATGGTGCAAAGGACCCTAGGCTGATTTTACTACGAACCATCCCTTTAAGTGTTGCTTGCAGATTCTTTGTAATTATTTGTGAATTTTTGAGCGAACGTCATTTCAAAGTATATCTTACACCAATTTTGCTGCATTAAAATCCTCGTTAGTCCTGGAACAACATTCCCATTAAACAATCAGATTTTAGGAAAAGTTTAGAGCTAGGATAACAGCTGGGACTTAAACAACATCATACTATCATTTCCCTCCGTTTTATGGATAATCAGTAGTTAAGATTAGGAATATGTTTAGCACTGTTGATTTAACCCTTGTGTGGTGTTCATATGTTTGTTATTCAGCCAGTGTTCATGGGTCTGGTGGACCCGCTGCATTTTGGGGTTTTTAATTCAACATAATCAAACAATTTATGTTAAAATACTCAACAGATGTTTACTTCATCCCAATTATAAGCAATTTAAACAGCATTTATGGTTAATATTTTCCCTTTACCTTTGTTAGATCACATTTAAGAATTGCAACCTTGTGCGGGAACGGCAGGGGTAGAAACAAAACTTACTTTTGCACGCACACACACACACACACTACATACACACACACACTCGCACGCACACACACACACACTCACACACACACACACACACACACACACACACACACACACACACACACACACACACACACCACACTTGGATATGTGGTTTATAGGGACTCTCCATAGGCGTAATGGTTTTACTAATGTACAAACTGTATAATCCAGTGGTTCTCAACTCCAGTCCTCGGGACCCGCTGCTCTGCACATTTTGTATGTGTCTCTTATCTGACACACTCAAATCAGTTCATGGAGTCTCTCCTGACGAGCTGATGATCTGGTTCAGGTGTGTTAAATAAGTGAGACATACAAAATGTGCAGAGCAGCGGGTCCCGAGGACTGGAGTTGAGAACCACTGGTATAATCTATCCCCCTACACTAACCCTACCCCTAAACCTACCAATCACAGAAAACTTTTGGCCTTTTTTTGAAGTTCAAAAAACACCATTTAGTATGTTTTTTTTAAGCCGTTTGGTTTATGAGGACACAGATGTCCTCATAAACCATGTTTACGTTGTAATACCCATGTCATTATACACATTTGTGTCCTCATAAACCATATACAAGAACACACACACACATACACACACACAATAACAGCAAACCCTGACAGGAGGAGGACAGAGTAAAGGTACACAGGACCTAAAATTTCCACACTTTTATTAGCCCCGGGTCCAGTGGACTCGAACATCCTGTGTGTAATATAAATGTGTAGGGGGGGTGTACAGTGTGTGGTCATTGAAAATGTGTTCTGATATATGTTCTTCACAGAAAATGAGCCACGGCCAATGAGTCTGAGGTTGAAAAAATTATTAATCGTATCATTTTTCTTTTGATAAAAAAGAACACCATACAAGGGTTAACAATGTTGATCCAGGATAATGTCCCTCTTCTGGGTCAAAATGGACCAAAATGCATTAAGGAAGTTTTTTGGGGTAAAAGCCCAGGTTTATTTTGCAAAGTTATTTTGGCAAAAACGACATGTAACCAAATTCAAGGTTATTTTGGCTAAAAGTGTGTTACTCATAGCCGGACTATATCGGGTCTGTAGTTAAAGGGATACTCCACTTTTTTGGAAATAGGCTCATTTTACAACTCCCCCAGAGTTAAACAGTTGAGTTTTACCGTTTTCGAATCCATTCAGCCGATCTCCGGGTCTGGCGGTACCACTTTTAGCATAGCTTAGCATAGATCATTGAATCGGACAGGACCATTAGCATCTCTCTCAAAAAAATGACCAAAGAGTTTCGATATTTTTCCTATTTAAAACTTGACTCTTCTGTAGTTACATCGTGTCCTAAGACCGACGGAAAATGAAAAGTTGCGATTTTCTAGGCTGATATGGCTGGGGGAGTTGTAAAATGAGCCTATTTCCAAAAAAAGTGGAGTATCCCTTTAACCGAGACGGGGAAATGACGGCTGTAGCTTACTGGGAGATTCATGAAACATTCTGGCCGTTACTGGGGTTAAAATGCATTAGTTGTTGGTTTGAGGACGCACTCAAACTTCACTCTTCGTGTGTTGTGCTCGCAGCCTCACTATGACGTTGGGATCCTGTTGACCGTGGCTCTGGCGGTGCTGGCCATCATCATGATCTTTGCTCTACGCTTCCGCTGCAGGTCCAACAGAACCTGGGTAAGAAAACACAACACACTTCATAGCCACGCGCTCTACGCTCACGTTCAGGTTTGATGGTGGATTGTAAAATGTCCATTGCAAAAAAATTGTTTTTTGTTTTGGCTTCATGTACATATATCAAAACATTCTTAATTCAGGATGAATTTACTTGAGAAGCAAAATTACATCAGATTTTTCGTCTTAGTTTTTTGAACGATTTATCAAAATTAAATTAGTTTGAAAAATTATCTGTCAGTGGGATCAGAAATATAAACTGGTTTCCCTTTCTTTTGAGCATAAACTCACTTAATTTTGATACATTTTTATATATGATACGTCTTAATATCGTGCTTCTCAAGATTTAAGAATGTTAAATATTTGTATGAACGTCATTAAATATATATTTGTACTGGAAAACAAAAATACTAAGGAAATATTTTTGCAGTGCATGATAGCCTCTCAACAGAGTTCCTCCTGCATTTAAAGTGCCCCTGTTATGCTCTTTTAAAGGCTCCTAGTTTAGTTTTAAGGTCTACAGGAGGTTTACATGCATCTAACGTCAAAAAACACTTAAATTTTCTCATAATATGCATTGCAGCATCAGCTCTTTTCTCCCAGTGTCTGAAACAGTTTGATAAAGGATTCAGTCTCTCTAAACTCCGCCTTTCAGAGAGCCTGCTCTTCTCTGATTGGTCAGATGGCCCAGTCTGCTGTGATTGGTCAGAAACTAAATGCTCATTAGCATATCTGAATTCTCCGGATCTTCCTCAGTGCTTGATACACAGTGATAAAAACAGTGATAAAACATCGGTTTTACCGTACCAATCGGGGCAAAGGAGACATTCGCCAGCAGCCAATAAACACCACAGGCTGGCATTATGCAAATTTGTTACAAACCTACTAATGTTCGTGCAGAAAGTAAGACTGGAATTACTGACGACTCGTTTCAGGCAGTTCGGAATCACTTACAATACCTCTGTTTGTTGTTTGATCTTTGAAACTTTGCAGATCTTTTACATTCACACACTGCTATATTACACACTGCATGAAAGGGAATATCTGAAAAAGCATAATAGGTGCGCTGTAGAAGTCTCAAAAGCCCTTTTCCTCGACTCCCAGGACTCTGTGCACCAGGAGACGATGCGTGCCATCAGCCGGTTGGAGACGCGCACGTACAGCTCTCAGGGTTGCTCAGGATCCCAGCGTTCTGGCGCAGCTCCAGCGTCCAACAGCAGCTCCAGTTCCAGCCCGATCTGTGCCATCTGTCTTGAGGAGTTCATGGACGGCCAGGTAAGAGGAGGCACCAAAGAAAACCATGATAGGATTTTGAATCAAGTCACCTTTATATATTGCGCTTTATATAAAATTGATCATTTCAATGCTGATTCATTTCGGTTCAATAACTAAAGCTCATCAATTATGAAACGTTAAGTTCAGGTAAAAGCAGCTCTATTCATGGATTTCATCCGGTCCCTTTCCACAGGTGTATTAATCAAGCACAATGCAGTCTGCATTCATAATCTAGGTGCTTGATTTTATACACCTGTGGAAAGGGACCGGATGAAACCCATGAATAGAGGACAGTTGCGTCGTTATTTAGTCAGGTTATTGTTGATGCAATGCAGAAGGGCTAACCGTTATTCGACTAGAAGAGGTTTGGTCGACCACAATTTTATTAGTCGGTTAGTCGCAAAAAAAAAAAGTTGCGAAATCACGCAGGCTGTGATGGACAGATCGTTAACGGCAGGAAATCCAATTAATTTGCCTTTCATTCATCAACCTCAAATATAGCTTATCACTTGAAACACGTAAGTAGTAGCAACTTTACAAGTCCGTTCGCTCTAATGCTAACCTAGATAAATGTGTGCTGTTATTAGTGCATATCTGTGTTTGTGTGGAGAGCCGCTGACTGCATGACATACAGGCGTCGGCGCGATCACTTACATTTATGACTCCGTCATTTTTGGTCATACAGATAAGAGTAATGCAAACCGTAAAGGGTCTAGTTTTATTTATGCAAACTAACAATAATAACAAAATGGTGTGCTTTTGTAAAATAATGAAAACTGCTGTCTCGGTCTCTGTGAACTTGAGCGTCACGAAAATGAACCGAAAGTCAGTGTATACTTGCCTCACAGATATGAGAAATATATCTATAGAAAGCTTGAAATGTCTATTTTTAAATTAACCGATTCAAGTGGAAAACAAATATTCTCAGATGATGTCATCCGTATGAAACGTGCATATAACGCGTCCACTACTACGAGTCAGCATCGTCGACTTTCTGCAGCCGAAAACACAGAAAACATTACCAATAAATGATTCAAATGTTTGAATAGTCTCCTTCTGTTTTTTCACGACACACTCATAATCATTACGTTTGCCGGCGCGCTGTGGCAAGCTTTATGTGTGCGTTTAAATGTTGATTGGGCTATTATAGGCAATTAAAGGCTCATTATTATGATTTATGGCTTATTAATATAAACACCCGATTAGTCGACTAATCGCTTAAATAAACGACTACGAGTCAACTAGAAAAATCTTTAGTCTGAGGGCAGCCCTACAATGCAGTTCAAAAACGGTCAATGTTTCAAAATTCAAAAGTCGTTTCAGCCTTAAAGCAGCTCTACAAGAGACTGTAGTGTCAGTTTAGTCAAATTTATTAATTATTACTGAATATTAAGGGACAGTGGCAAGGAACCTTAACAGAAATTGAGAAAAAAACCTTGGGAGAAACTAGGCTCAGTCGGGATCCATCAAATGAATGAATGCGATGTGATTTAGGATTCAAGACTGCATCACAAGTCAGATTTGTGGATTGATATTATTCAAATATTTTGCATCCAGCTCCTTCCGGCATTAGAGCAACAACAGAAACCATCAAGCATTGGAAGGAAAAGGACCACTTTAGGATGCTATTTATGAAATGATTTGAGGCGCGCCAATGGCATGTTTAATATTTGGTTTTCTCTGTCTCTCTGTTAGGACTTGAGAATCATCTCCTGTGCTCATGAGTTTCATAAAGAGTGTGTCGACCCCTGGCTTCTACAACACCGTACCTGCCCACTGTGCATGCACAACATCATGGGTAAACAGCCTCAGGGTACATATGTATTTCTCCAATAATATTAGTATAGAGCTTGCAAGGCAGCACTGTATTGAAATTCCTCTTCTTTCTTTATCTTATACTACCTCGTCCTGCTACTGGAGGGCCGCTGTCCTGCACAGTTCAGCTCCAACCCTAATTAAACACACCTGAACCAGCTAATCAATGTCATACTAAGCATGCTAGAAACTTCCAGGCAGGTGTGTTGAGGCAAGTTGGAGCTAAACTCTTCAGGACCGAGTTTGGACACCCCTGGATGTGTTCGCCCAAGTCATTTAAAAAACATCCTCATGTCCAAACTTGACTTTCTTCTGTGAGCACAATAGAAGATATTTTGAAGAATGTCTCAGTGTTTGTTTGTCATACAGTGAATGATGAGTGTACAGTATTGTTTGGACCCCAAACGTTCTTCAAAACCTACTCATAACTTACCCCTAAAATCAAAGGGAAATAATAGGTGAATAAGAATGGTGCAGAAGCCCCTAACACTTGTGGTAAGCCTAAACTTGACAAATTGTAAACTTGTCCCTCAAATATGAATGGTTGCATTGAAAAACTGTAGAAAAGCAATGCAGTGCTGAATGCAAAAACATGTTCTGTGTGAGTCTGTACAACGGGTCTTTGCACAGCTGCACATGCAATGCACTGGACAAGCATTCATGTGTGCATTTGTGGACTTGCACAAGTGTGTTTTTGGCCTTATATGTGCTGTCAATTTTTACTGTTTGAAGACTTTATACTATTTAAGAAATATGAGATTAAAGTTTGATAATCTCCCATTGACCTCAATGGAGATCAATGGAGGATTGATGCAGGATTCCATTGACACAGAACCAAATCCTAACACCGTGTCCTAACCACACATGATGCGACGCGCGATAAAAGGTTATTTTCCATGTTAATCAGAGTGTGTGTCCTAACCAGCCGCGACGGCGACACGCGACGATTCTATTTTAGAAACGGTTTCTATTTTTCTGCGACGTCGCGCTGCAACAACAAACACAAAGTGTGGCGATGATAATCTCAGGGACTGTTTATGTGCTTTATTTAATGTTAAAAGCATGTAATGTGACTTTGAATATCATTTAGTGCTCCAGCTTTGTGGCTGTAAAAGCAACAATGGATAATTCACCTCAGATCTTGAAATTAAACAAATGGAAACAAGAACGTTCAAACTGTGAACAAACAAGTGTATTCTTTGACAAAGATTGTTTTAGTAACTCAGTAGCCTATGTATTTTTTAATAATATTTAAATTGTGTAATATTTGTGAATTTGATTATGTAGCGACTTATCCATTTTCTTGCGAGTGCCGTCAAGATTACTCTCTGGTGCTGTGAGACTCCGCCCACACGCTGTTCTGATTGGCTGTGGGTTTTGAGTAATTTTGACGCATCTCGCAGTCGTGTCACGTCTAGTGTTAGCATTGCGTCTGGTTAGGACACGGTGTAAACATACCTAAACCTCAACATGATTATTTTGCTGCCTTGCAATCGCTGCAATTTGCTTTAGGAAAAGTTTTAATTAATCATATTCAGGCTACGTCCACATTAATCCAGATATTTAAAAAATGGCCTGAACTCTCTCTGTCCACACTAGTGGTATGAGGTGTTTTCCAAAGGTTGCTCTTCCTCGGACACGTCTGAAAACGCTTAAATCACATTGCGACGCATGCATAAAACATCATAAATGCTCGCTGAGAGACCAGATGTAATGAAGATCTCATGCGATTGTAATGGCACGATCATTTTATTAGCAAAATATCCCACCACTGTCGTAATTGAAGAAATGTTATATTAAGATTGTACAATATAACCATCAGATTGTATGTTAAATATGGGTACAATATACATCACATGACTAAACATGTCATTGTTTTAAAGTCCCCTTGTAGTCAATCATTTTATCCCTTAAAACTCATCTTTGATCACCAAAATTATATATTTAAAAGTTTTTTCCTTGAAAAAAAAATACCTTAAAATAGCTTGAATCACCAACACCCTTGTCTCATTTTGAATACGTGGTTCTATGAATATGTAAATGAGCCCCGCCTCCACTCACTCACTCACTCAGCTCAGAGATCCACTCGCTGACGATCACACATTGAACCTCACTGGTTACAAGTTAGTTTGTGACGTCAGAAACACCAGTGATTTCAAACCTCGTTTTTGAGACAGTCTTTGGTTCACTGCAGTTTTAAGGAGAAAATACTCAGCAATGGTGTTGACTTATGAAGTTGCACATGGTTTGTCTTAAAGCATATTAAAAACACACCACATAGACATATAAACAACATTAAAAGCTTGATTTTCACCACAGGGGGACTTTAAAATACCTCAGTTTACACAGTCCACACTATAACTCGGAAATGCCGTTTTTAAATGTATCCACTTGAGAGAGCATCTTCAAATAGCTCTGACAAAAACGTTGTCTCAGTATGGACAAAAGGCCAAAACGTAGAGAAAAAGATTTTTTACATTTACCTGGATTAATAAGGACATAACCTCAGTAGACATTTTTTATGCTTTTCCTATCAAAGTTGTTTTTGAGCACCAAATGTCTTCCATCAGGTTCAGATCTGGCATCCCGTCAGCCCCAAAGAAGTCGACTGCCGCCCCCTCCACAAGAGCACAATCAGGCCTTCCTCCTTCCCCATCACTATTCAAACCAACGCCCTTACCCCCAACACCATGTCCCCTTTTCCCTGCGGCATCACTACCCCCGCACCCCTGGACCTTTACCCCAATTGGGTCACTATGGAAACTCTCCCCCTCTTCATCCACGCACTCTCCGTTGCTTTCCCAGCAGACCATTGGGTGCTAGCTGCGCGTACCACCTTGCCCCGGATTCCCATCATGGACGTTCGCACAGAACAGGCGGGCGCGGGTGTCGGACTGGGGGGCATCACTATGCGCCCCCCAGACGGTCGTGTCACCGGTGCCCCGGAGGAGCTTTACGGAACGCTGCGGGTTCTTGTGTGCATCATTTGGCATCGTCAGTAAACCACGCGAATCATCAACTGCCGCGTGGCGGAGGCTCGCACGGTCGCCAAGATGATGGAAGCTGCTCCGGAGGGAGTTACCACACGGAGTGCAGCGGTTACCTTGCTGAGGGGCCGGCCAGCGACTCCAGCTCGGGATCGTGCCACGGCTCGTCCAGCGATTCCGTATTAAACTGTACGGATATCAGCCTGCAGGGCGTCTATGGCAGCTGGTCCACTTTTCGTAGCTCGCTCAGCAGCGACTATGACCCGTTCGTCTTTTACGGACCGGGAAAAGCCCCACGCAGAGGGAGCATGGAGGCCAGGCAGAGACCTCGTTCCCTGGACTCTGTAGTGAATCCCGCCGGTGACGCCAATGCAGTTTGCTCAGAAGAGAAGCAGCAGCAGCAGCAGCAGCAGCAAGTGGCCGTGTTCAGTCACGTTCACTATCACAGGCATAGACACCACTATTACGAGGACGGGGACCTCGGTCAAGGGCCCGGCCAAGGCTCTGACGAGGATCAGGGGGCCGTGTCCTCAGCCATGGCAGCTGGTGGCCCCTGTAATGCAACTAAAAACAAAGACTCCACTGGGTGTCAGGTACAGCACCAGTCTTGCCACTGCCCCAAAACGGACCTCAGTTCAAGGAGGGTTGAGGATAGAGCCCCGGACCCCGTTTCTTCCTCAGGCGCCTCTGTGATCCTTCCCTCCCCTCCTTTAGCCTCTCCGTCCCTGTCCTGTTGCCACAAAGGCCCAGGGTGGACCACCAGACAGAAAGCAGCCAGCTGTCCCTTGGAAGCGCCTTCGCCGGTTGTTCACTTCCATCAAAGCTTGGACCTTCAGGATGATTGTAGCATTCATATTCACTACGGACAGGGAGCTGGAAGCTACTGCTGCACACCTCCACCGGATATGGCCCCCACACTGCTGCCGGTGCCCCTGATCTTGGACTCGCCTGGCATGTCCGACTGGCCGTGCTGTAGCGGGGCACATGTGGTGTGGCAGAAGCAGGTGCAGCAGGCCCATTCGGAGCCTCAGCTTTTGGGCCCCACTTCTGAAATGGACAGACCCTTGTGTAGGGCCCATCACGGCCCGGGGGACGAACTTCCTACGGATATCTGTCTGTACTGCCAAACTCTACACAATAGTCAGGGTGAGTATGTGTGACTGTAGTGCTTCACTTTATAGTCAAGTAATTTCTATTCAAATTCTGATGTAAAGCAGCTCTAAAAAGACAAGAATGTCATTATTCAGCTCAAGTCAGTTTAGTATCAATTCAGTTCAGTTCAATAACTGTCTAAAGTTCATCAATTATGAAACAAGTTCACTTCAGCTATAAGCAGCTCTACAGAACAGAAGACAATAGAGTCGTTATTCAACTTGAATCAGTTTAATGTTGATTTAGTTTAGTTCAATAACTGTGTAAAGCTGATCTATTATGAAGTTAGGAAACAAGCTATAAGCAGCTCTACAGAAGACAATAGAGTTGTTATTCAGCTCAAATAAGTTTAGTATTGATTCAGTTTAGTTGGTAATAACTGTGTAAAGTTAATCTGTTATGAAATAATGAAACAAGCTAAATAACGACTATTGTCTTCTCTAGAGCCCTTGTTTAATAGTTTCATAATAGATCAACTTTACAGTTATTGAACTAAACTGATTCAATACTAAACTGACTTGAGCTTAAAAGTGACTCTATTGTCTTCTGTAGAGCTGCTTATAGCTTGAGTCAGTTTAATATTGATTCAGTTCAGTTCAATAACAGTGTCTATTGCAAAATATGTCAATGAATCTGATTCAGCTATAAGACACTATGGGCCCTATCTTACACCCGCGCAATGCAGCGCCAAGCGCGACGCAAGTGTTTTTTGCTAGTTTCAGTCCGACGCCGTTATCATTTTCACGTCTTGCGCCACGTTGTTTAAATAGCAAATGCATTTGCGCCCATTTGTGGCCCATGGGTGTGCTGATCTGAAAACGAAGTGTGTTCTGGCGCATTGTTGGCGCGTTGCTATTTTGAGGCAACAGAAATAGACTGAGCCATTGACCAATGAAACCTGGTCTAAAGTCAATGCAGCAAGTTTTTTTTTTGTTATTTAAACAAACATGCCATACATGCCAAATATTTAAAATAAAAGGATTACAATGTAAAAGATCATTATTGTGTACATAAAGATATGGTGAATCCGGCTTGTCCCGTAGATGTTCTGCTAGCGCACTTTGACCTCGCGCACGAGCAGTTCCGTTTGCGCTCTGGAGACGCGTTCGGTCTTTCCACTATCAACTTCCATCATGTAAATAGCGAATCCGCCATGACGCGAGCTCAACTGGCATTTAAAGGGAATGGGAGATGAGACTCTGATTGGTTTAACGCACATAAATCCCAAAACACACCCATTACTCATTAAGAGAATAGGGACAACCCTTTTAGACCATGTGCCGGGAGCACCGACCATTTTTCCCGTCGTTAAACTAGCAAAAGTGGATTCGGACACGACTTAAGTGAACTTGTGCCCTGCACTTTAGACCATGCGCTTAGATCGTTAAAATAGGGCCCTATATATAGTGTCAGTCAAATCGATAATATTACAGAATATTAAGTGTCTTTACTTTGTATTGAATATTTGAATATTTTTGTCTGTCTATTCATTTGTGAAGATTATCTTAATGAACAAAACATGTAAGAATCACAGAGCTAATTTTTTGCAATTATTGAAAGCCAATGGAAAATTCTAGGGAACAAGGGTGATGCCTAACTTACGGGTTGTCCTGCAAAAATACATCATTCCTGTAGCACTTAATTGCTGGTTATAATCTGAATGTGCACAGCTGATGTTCAGTGCATAATGACAGTTTTCATTTTGGATAAACTATTCCTTTAATTTGAGATTATGAAATGAGTTCTACATGTTTTTTTTTTCTTCTTGTTCCACAGGGTCAGAAGAAGAGTCTGGTGTTTGAGAAAGCTCTTCATCCTAAACTCCTCACGCTGCTACACAAGAGCCGAAATGGACAAAACTCTTCGGCGTTCTCTCTGTGTCTCTTTCACATGTCAAGTCTTCCAGATAATTCCAAACATCTTCTGCAATATCAAACTGCATCACTCACAATCTCCAGACCTCAGAATGTCTTTCTAGCAAAGATTTATAAAGTAAATACAGAATTCATCAGTGATGATTAGATGGGTTTTTCTATGTACTCTTCAGTAGTAACTCACTGTTACTAGCACATTTCTAATGGCCAAAACAAGTCATTGTTGGTACTGTCAAGGTACTTTACCCTATACGGCCCAAATGTGACTTTTAATAGGCAAGCAAACGGTGTTAATTTAGGAAGTTATCAAAGGATCTGTGAGATGCGCATAAGAATGAGAGTGTGCTCAATCTTGATTTCTTCCTTTCCTTTGATTTAAAACAGGATTCATTTAGTACCTTCTCTAGTCTGAGGATTCCTTGGTGATCTTTGTTCAAACCCTTAAAGGTATAAACACGTCTTCCCATATTCCATTCCTGACGTAGGTCCTCTATGCAAGAACGCAGACACTTCTAGCTACGCAAACTTGGATGTTTTACTCTAAAATGTTTCAGATAGCAATTCATACTGCAACAATGAGTGTAATCTGTCTTGTTCTACAGTCAGTTTTCTCTTTCAGGTTAACTACTATCATGCCGGAATCAAGTTAAACTTAAGGCTGGGATGTACTTCACGACTTTTGCTCAGATTTCCCCCCCGATTTGCAGTCTAGATGAGTCGAAATGATAGGCACGGAGTTTGCTACTTTGCTACTGTTTGCTACTTTGAGACGATTTAAGAACACGTGTTGTAGTGTATGATGTGTTGCTACTGAAACTGAAGCTGTCCTCTAGCTACCAGTGTTGCAATAAAATACAATACCAATACAATAGTAAAGTAACAGAACACACATAACAAATGAACCTTAATATTTGACTCATCAGCACAGATAAACAACTGACCACGTCTACCCACCAAAGACGCTGCAACAACTACTACGGTCATCTCCTGCACATCTATGTATGTTTCAAACGCGAAACGCAAGTAACTTTGTGGGCGGGTCTCGGGCGCTGTTGCTATTATACCGGCGGGATAAAATGGGTTGGTCTGAAGTAGCTTCATTATTCATAGGTGTGGCGTAACGTGAAATAAACCAATCAGAGCATCATCTCACATTCCCTTTAAGAGCAGGCGCGCTTGTTCCATGGCGGATTGCTATTATAACGGCGGTTTTGCCAGACGCACGCCAGGAGCGGTTCACAGCCGAGGAGACCGACGTTCTCGTCAGGGCCGTAACACACAGAGAAGTGACATTGGGGATGGAGAAACACACCCAAATTAGCTTCGGTTAAACAGGCATATAATAATTTGGGTAAATGTGTAAGCTAGATGTATGCCTATTTTTTCACATCTTCATGGACACAACAATGATTTCCCTCGTGTGTTAATATTTTTCCTTGTAATAATGTATGGTTTTCTAAAAATATAAACTGCTGCTTCTGTGTAGATGAGAGAATCAAAGTGTATGTGTGTTGTGCACACGCTACATTGATTATGGCCAAGCATGCACCCTTAAAATAGCATCTGAACGCGCCACTGACTTTAGACGAGGTTTCTCCTGGTCAGTGGTGGAATTGTTTTCTGAAACTGCAAAATAGCACCAGGGAACGTTTGCGCCGGAACACGCCTCCTCTTTTCGCTGAACCGCCCCCGGGAGCGCAAGTTCATTCCCTAATTTACCGACGTGCGTCTGTGGAGGGAAAAGTCCGCTGTGCGCGGGTGCAAAATAGGAATGATACATGCGTCGTGTACAAAGTCAATTGCGCTGTGTGCAAGATAGGGCCCTTAAAGTCACCATAGTTTAAAAACCTGTAATATTGAGTTAAAGGGAGACTGTCGGTAACCAAACAATTGATGAGAAACATAGTATGGAAAAAAATACTATGGAGTCCATCAACTGTTTGGTTACGGACGTTGTTTAAAATATCTTGTGGGTGAGTAAATGATGACAGAATTTTAATTTTTGAGTGAACTATGCCTTTAATACATATAAAAATGCAAACCAACACATTCACCCCTGTGAAAGATTAGCCCATTTCTTGGGGAATTTAAATGTCGGTGGTTTCTACAACCAGAGGCTGCACAATGTTCTGGTATCTTGGAAAACGCATTGATTTTTACTGTGAGAGACGACAGCATAGAAAGTGTTGATCGTTCCAAGAGTTGACATGCCTGGAGCGCTCGAATGCCACATCTACATATACACATCTATGGTTTGAACTGTCGTGCGTCTCCTTGAAACGAGGCACATGTTTCTGTGCCAGTTTGTTGTGTTCGGAACGAACCTTATGTAGCTCCGCCCCTTTTCAGCGCTGCGCTCGTTGTCTTTTGTCTTCCGGTCTGTATTTTCACAGCGATTTTGCGTGTTTATTAATGAACGGCTCGTTTTAAAATCTTCCCGGTCGACTGACATTTGTTAAGTCATCTGCTTTAAACATTACAGTCCTCATGATAACTTTGGTTAACTTTATATTAAGTAAATCCACTTCAAAAGCTAATTACTCCTGGACAGCAATGCCATAGAAATATACAGAGCGACCCTAAAAAACGGAAGTTCAAAGACAATATTCTAAAGATGGCGGCGCCCTCGTTTCTCTGGCGCATAAGGTCTATAGTGATTTAAAATCTGTTCAGATTTTAAAAGTCGTGTAGTGTATTCCAGCCTTCAATCAAAATGTTGACATTTAATCTGATGATTTTTCATTCATAAAGACCTACATTTGACAAAAAAAAAAAATTGCTATTTAATTTCACATTGTAATGTGTCCAACAATTTCTGAGTGATTTTTTTTCCCCAGTGTGCCTAAAAAACAACATACAATTTGAAGGTGTACTAAGCATAAGCAATGATCCTGAGAGTTTGCAATGCACTGGCTGTACATTTCCTTCAGTGTTTGCGTCCTTGCATAGAGTTAGTTTCAGGCTTTAGCGTTTAACACCCTCTGTGCATTCATTAGCTCACCGCACCTACTGGCTGATTATTAACTATTTAGTTATTGCAATGCCACACGCCCCTTCCATTTCACTTCTCAAAAGCCAGACGTAGGCCTTTAACTGTGACGTTTTGGGCTGCGTTCAAACATCAGACCTGGTTTTCCTGCACTACCTCAGATAACCAATCAGAAAAGGCCTGTTAGCGAGACGGTACTTCAAAGGTACGTGTGCGTCCGTCGACCTCTCGTTACCTCTGACGGATATTAACTCAGAGGAGCGATAGGGAGCTTCACTTCATATCATCTGTCCTTGGAAAGAAGCATTTCATTGAGGTTTCAGGGTCTCGGTTTTGTTAATTCAAAAATGGCAGCTGTTATTTACAAATGTTTGTGTCTTCATTTATTAATTTTGCTTGTCAAAACTAAATGAATTGACTGAATATATTTGGGGAAAGTTGTGAAGATTTTGTTTTGTTTTCTGTTTTGCTTCATTACTTTGGTCTGTGTTTGGGCTGAGAAGGACTACGTTTCCCAGAATGCTTTGCTTTCACCTATTATGACTCATAGTCCCTTAAAGGGACGCTCGCATTTCATAGAAAGTAACCAGCATACAAGCTTACCAAAAGTGCCTCTGTATCCCATGAAATGAACACTTCATGAAGTTTACTTTACACGTTATAATGTAGCCTGCTGTCATGTTCGTGGCAATACCAGCCAATGATGTATCAACACTTATCTTTAATCTGTTACCCTGAAATCTCTGTTGTCATATATTTTAAAAGCAACCCTTTAAAGGAATGGTCCGGGTTCAAAACGAATTAAAACTAGCAACAGTATCTGTGACGTGCTGGAAATATACGTCACAAAATATCGGGTTTTGAACCTGAAACATTCTTTTATGTAAAGAAAAGGAAACACTGGAAATCTTGCCATGACAAACAACCTGAATGTTTTTTTATTTTCTGTCAGTAAATGGTCACTTTTGTCGAAGGTCTTGATCTTTGAACCACAAACACACCTGTGTCTCTCACATCCCTCGAGTCTCTTTAGCTTCATACGCTCACAAATGCTGCTTTTCATCTAAACGAGGCTGAATCCAAAATTAAAAATACAAATAAAACAAAATATAATGAATCCCAAAATATCGGGTTCACACACCAATGAGTTTCAATGACTCTTCCGGTTGTTTGTGTTGCAGATTTTTTTTAAATTACTGCAATTTTAAAGAGCAATGCATTTACCTGTTAACTGTCAACCCCCTTTTTTAGCATAGATCTGAACTTAAATTATTGTAATTCATGAATCTCTTATTAAATATTATTGCAAAAAGCACTTGAAGACTAAACAATATATCTAACCAAGTTGTGCTCCAAATTTGAAGTTGATATCACAAAATGTAGGGATGTACCGATATGAAAATTTTGGCCGATACCGATAACCGATAATTCTTCATATTTGAAAGCTGATAACCGATATATTGGCTGATAAATCTAAATCCAAGTTTTTATATAATTTTTGAGAACCTGATTACAAAACAAAAGTCTCACCATTAAAATCCATGTTAATCCATAAGGATGTTCTCGTTATAATTTTATGTAGCCGATATTACAGACTTGTGTTGCACAAGTGATTTCAATCATATTTCAAGCAATTCGAAACCATCATGTTGAACAGTGCGCATCTGAAGTGTCTCATCTGGAGGAAATAATCCATTATTTATCGGCTTTAATATATCGGCCAAATTTTCTTATCGGGCCGATAACGATAACATTATAAATGAGCATATATCGGCAGATACCGATATGGTTGCCGATATATCATGCATCCTTAACAAAAAGGTTGTAAAAAAAAACACATTTCCATTGTAACGCAATGTCCAATTTCACAACGGATTTCACAGGATGAATTCTGAGTGTTAAGCTTTCGAATGATACCTAATTTTTGATGATGTTATACTATAGCATCTAGTATAGATACAGCGGGACACTGACAGTTAACAGGCCACACATTTTAGAGCTACTACTATAGAAATGCTTTGTTTTCCGTAGCTTTTCCAGCGATGGAAATCGTTATTTTAAAACGCCCTTGTTTTCCATGAGTCGTTGCAACCCGGTTGAGTTACACTGTACCATAATGACAGTAACTTTTTTATCAACCAAAGATAAGAATGAACCAATGTTCTCATTAAGTGGCAGTGAATTTTGAAACCATGTAACATGATGAACAAACTACAGCCTCCTGATTTTCTTTTGACTCAATATAGTAAGTAAACACAACTATTGCCACCAACTTCCCCTCAGATTACGGTATCTACGCATCGGTCTCGCACAGATTAACATGTAAAGCTCTTGGC
The DNA here is from genome assembly GCA_021554675.1 of Leuciscus idus. Lineage (NCBI taxonomy): Eukaryota > Metazoa > Chordata > Actinopteri > Cypriniformes > Leuciscidae > Leuciscus > Leuciscus idus. The sequence goes on along the minus strand of CM038624.1, from coordinate 48,313,788 downwards.
TTTATCTAGAAAGGATGCAAACAGCACTTTGCCTTAGAAGAAAATCTGCATGTGATTCAAAGCGAAACAATCGAAGCACTATGTAACCGCCAGTTATAGAAAATCAATGAAATGTCACTAACGTTGAGGATGTTTTTTTTTTTTTTTTTTTTTTTTTTTTCTCTATCTTTGGTCCTTTGTGTTGGTTGTATTGTTCATACGCTCTCTTTTCCACAGAGAATCAATTAAAACTGCCTTTTTTTTTAACAGAGCTAAATCCCTTCAGAAATCAAGGGATATGCCAGTATATGTTCAATATTTTGTGTAAAAAAAAAAGAAAGAAAGACAAAACAGTTATAAGATAAAGTGTTGTATTTTATATATAATAGAACATTTCAATGGTATGTCACTAATATATTTATTTACTAATATATTTATCCATTTTTTGTCCAGGTCTGAGAAAATGTTTAAAATGTTATTTTCTCACTTTTGGAATGATATTCTTTATGAAACGTACAGCTGCCATTATAGATGTATAAACCTGGCATCATTCCGATTATATACAAATAAATTATTTTGAAATAAAAATACAGAGAATGTGGTGTTTGCTTTATTTATTTATTTATTTATTATTATTTTATTTTTATTTGGGGGTGGGTGGGGGGGGGGGGGGGGGAGATCAACATTAAGGTTCTTGGTTAATACATTTTATTTAAAGTTTTAATAGAAATGTTATTGTTAATTGTAACTTTTGTTGGGCTGTTAGAAATTGTGCCAAACCAACAACGCTTATACACTGTCGACAGATGAGCTCATTAAAATCACACTGTTATGATAGTTTGATTATAAAGTATATTTGAGACTATAGACTATATAGATCTGACTCTGTGAGACTGTAGTTTGAATGAATCTCTTTTCTTTGCACGACACACTGACATTACAGTCCAGAACGGCTCTTTCAGCATTATCCTGTACATTGTATAAGCATTAAGCCCCATTTACACTGCATGGTTCAAGTGACCCATTTTTGACTCTCATGTGGCACAGATCGGATATGACCGGCAAACGTGTAAGCAGGAAAAAAAGCACATGGATTCCGATATTCTCTGATCGGTTTCAGGCCTCACTCATGATATCTGATATGAATCGGATACATGCATTTGCGTCCGCCATGTAAGCAGACAAAACACTGGATAATAATTTCGTCTGCATCTGCATCCATTGCATATGATTTAATTCCTTTTCCGGGTCAGAACGTCTACATTGGGTTGTTTCGGCAGTGTTTAAGTGTAAATGCAAATATCGGATACGGGTCACTTTTAAAAGATGATTTTCGCGTCATCAAAAAAACGGATATAGTCAGCAAATCGGAATTGGGCGTCAAGACCTGCAGTGTAAATGCAGCCTTAGTTTCATGTGTCATTGAACAGAAGAGAGGCTCTCAGTGTAAAACACACATCCTGCGACATAAAAGTCCTTCACATAAAAATCGAGATGGTCCTCACTGCAGAACACGAAATCCAGGGGGAGGAGTTGGATCCAGATCCAGCTCCTCCCACCTTACATATACCTAAACCTACCCATCTCCACCCCTGATCCCTAAACCCACCCCTAAACCTGCCAATCTCCACCCCTTAGATCTGGATCCAGCTCCACCCCCTGATCCCTAAACCCACCCCTAAACCTACCCATCTCCACCCCTTAGATCTGGATCCAGCTCCGCCCCCCTGGATCTCGTGTACTGCAGTGAGGTGCTACTGTAAAAATCAGTCGACATGCTTTTATGGACAACCTAGAAAGTCGGGGAAGGTCTAATTTTTAAGTTAGCCCCTTTAAATTTGTGTATATTTAATTTTAATTCTAATGTTCATTTAATGAATTTGTTTTATGGTTTTGTTTTTCATTTTAGATTGTTAACTATAACAACCCTCACATGTCTTCGAAAAAAATTATTAACCCATTTGACTTTGAAAGTGTTATGTGTCGTGGACGTAGCTGATGAACGATTAAGAAAACGATACAGATACATGATACGTTACATTCTTTATTGTTGCCCTGCACGTTCAGTGTGAACTGATGGTCTCGGATGATTCTTTCACTCCAGCACAAGGGCTTGTGAGTAAACCATGTGTCTGCAGATGTGTTTGTGTGTCAGTGAAACTCCTTCGGGATGCCCTGGCTCTCCGGTGTGAGAACCGTGAGGTTTCCTCTGGCGTCCTGGTCCTTCTCAATGGCCTCGAACAGAGATTTGAAGTTTCCAGCTCCGAAACCCTTGTGGATCAGAAGACGGAGAATCACAGGTTTAACGCATGCGTTCTTATGATGGGAAAAATCTATGAGAATTGGACTCAGATGAAATATGTAATCAGCCGTTGAATTAAACAAAGTTCTGAAGTAGAAAAACTGAAACGGTATGTTCATGTAAAACTTCGAAAACGAATTTTTTTTAGGAATGCATATCGGTATCGGCTGATATATGTTCATTTGTAATGTTATTGTTATCGGCCCAATAAAAAAATGTGGCTGATATATTAAAGCCGATAAATAATGGTATATTTCATCCAGCTGAGACACTTCAGATGTGCACTGTTCAACATGATGGTTTTAAATGGCTTGAAATATGATTGAAATCACTTCAAAAAAGGAAAATACAGTTAAATACAACACAAATCTGTAATATCGGCTATAAAATCATTATAATTGTGTGCTTTGGACATTACTTTTGTAATCAGGCTCTCAAAAATTACATAAAAACTTAGATTTAGATTTATCAGCCAATATATCGGTTATCGGCCTTCAAATATAAAGAATTATCGGTTATCGGTATCGGCCAAAATTTTCATATCGTTTTACAGTGTATCTACCAACAATCCACAGTGTTTTGATTCTAATTGTTGGTGTCATTGGGTTCATTTTCTTGCTCTGTTTGAACTTTTTAAGCACCACAAAACAGTGAAGCCCCTTTAGTGTGGTTTAGATAGAAACGTCTTATCTTTCGGCATTTCCTTCACTTCACAAGCTTTAAAAATGCCCCTAATAAAACTATGGGCCTGTTCAAACAGGTTGTCAGAGCTCAGACTCAAACTCAATACTGTAACTGTGTTTACTGTACCTGAATACAGACAACACATTTCTTCTTAATCTAATGACACACGATCAACTGCACTGCGCATGTCACAACTTTCCCGAACACTCACGTTCACTGTTCCCATAAACCCTTCCTACATCTCCTATATGGTATTCGTATGTTGTGGATATTTGCAGTATTTATTTGTATGTTGTTTGTTGTGGTTTATTGTTGCATCTGTGGGTTTTTAAAGGGATAGTTCACCCAAAAATGAAAATTCTGTCATTAATTACTCACACTCTTGTCGTTCCAAACTTTCATTCCTCTTCAGGACACAAATGAAGATATTTGTAATGAAATGTGAAAGATTTATATCGCCTCTATTGAAAGTCTATTCGTCCAAAACTCTGATGCTTCAAAACTTTCCTAAAGAGATTGTAAAATAAATCCATAAGAATCGAGGGGTTTAATCCAGTCTTCTGAAAAGACACGATCGCTATACGTGATAAACAGATTTAAAGAGCCTATATGCAAGAATATCATGTGAACAGCTTGTAATGAAACTTAAAAACGAGACCTTCCCAGACTTCCTAGCTGATTTTTATGTTTAGGACTCGGGATATTTTTGTCGGGGTTAGGGTTAGGGTTAGGGTTAGGGTGTTTTCCACCGAGAGCCTCTCTTCTGTTCACTGACACATGACACTAATGCTTATACAATGTTCAGGGATAATGCTGAAAGAGCCGTTCTGGACTGTAATGTCAGTGTGTCGTGCAAAGAAAAGAGATTCATTCAAACTACAGTCTCACAGAGTCAGATCTATATAGTCTATAGTCTCAGATATACTTTATAATCAAACTATCATAACAGTGTGATTTTAATGAGCTCATCTGTCGAGAACATCTCCACATCTCTATGATCAGATGCTTTCTGAACTGATGTTTCTCATTTCTGTTGTGTGTTTATTGTGTTATTGATAGGAAAGAGCAGCACATATTCACATATTCATCTACACGTCGCTCTCAGCAGTGGACGGCGTCGGGATATTCGTTAACAGTAAATCACTGCAAAGGTGTTTCCAACTTCTTTTTACTTTTAAACGAAGAACAAAAATAAACTTCACTGTGAGAAACTTCAGTCTCTTGTACGTTACGTGAACACGAGTGCGAGCAATAAGTGCTGCTGCAGTTCTCTTAACGGCCACCGGTGTCGCTAATAACAAGATTTGGTTACACTTTATTTTAAGGTGTCTTTGTTACAGTGTAATTATATATTTAAATACTATGTAATATTAATTAACAACATGTACTTACTATAGGGTTAGGGTAGGATTAGGGTTTGGTTGAGGGTTAGTTGCATGTAATTATGCATAATTTACTGTTATTGCTATGGTAAGTATATGTAACATATGTAACAAGGACACTGTAAAATAAAGTGTTACTCAAGATTTTCTCAATTCTACATACAGCACATTTAATTTAGGCTCTTATTCGCATATAAACATTGATCAGTGAACCAATGAGGATCAATTGTTCTATTTATATGTGAATAAAAGCCTAAATTAAATCTGTTTGTCTTCAAATTCTGTCTCTACAGAAGACTTGGATTAATCAGCTCCATTGAACAATCTTTTTATAAACGTTTTGAAGCATCAAATTTACAGAAAAAATATCTTGATTTCTTTTCCTAAGATGAATGAAAGTCTTATGGGTTTGGAACAAGTAGGCTCCATTAAATTCACAATCTTCTAAATGAATAGATGTAAAAGCATGTTGATGTCAGACTCACAGAGTGGTTGTTCCTCTGGATAACCTCCAGGAAGAGCGTCGGCCTGTCCTGCACGGGTTTGGTGAAGATCTGTAGCAGGTAACCCTTATCGTCAAAGTCTACTAAGATTTTTAACTCCTGCATTGGATGGAAAAAAAATAAAGTTTTCAATATGTATTTGGAAAAAATTAACAAATTAAATATCCAAAATATATATCCACATATCCAAACGGGAATCTTGGGGTCTCTGACCTGCAGTGTTTTAAGGTCCTCCTTCACCTTGATCTTGGCCGTCTTCAGGTTCTGTCGGAGGATTTCGTAGTAGTTATCAGGAGCGGACAGGAACTCCATCCCTCGAGCTCGAAGGTTCACAATCTGTTTCATAAGGACAGAGTTTCATGTTTTGTCTTTTACTTTATTTTGTTCTAATAGGAATGAAGTCATATTGAGAGGAGTCGTACAGCTTGGATGATGTTGGACGTGTTCAGGGCTATGTGCTGCACTCCGGGTCCTCCGTTGTAGTCAATATACTCCTTTACACACGAAAAAAGAGAATTATAGCAGTAATATGGACACTTACTATAGATTTCAAATTGTCAAATGTTTCAGTTAAAGATGAACTGGGCCTTGTTGGTTTTTAATAAAGACTCTAATTTACTAGTACAAATTTTTCAGTCAAACGTGAATTTTTCCAACAGTGTGTACCACTAGTGGTAGCAAGCAGAACTGCACAAAAAATTATTATTGTGATCACTAGAGCAAAAGCTTGCGAATTTAACTTATGTGCAAACTTGGAATATTGCATAAAACATTTGCAAATAAAGCACAGTTTCCATCCAGTGAGCCGAAGAGAACAAATTCATAATTTCCAGATAAAGTGGCGCTAAATATCAGAAAAAAAAGTAAGTTACTGCAGTAGGAGGAGCCACATATAATATATTACTTACGAAATGCAATAATCACGCTCATGTTATCTTGCTTTCCTACGCCTGCTGTTTGGGAACGGAGCCATGTAAGAGTATTTGTACCGAACCACTTTGCCGATAGACTTTGACGATAGACTTTGCTCAGGCATTTCAGATTCTGTGAAACGAGATCAACCCGTTGATTGGTCCAGTTATGCCGTCCAATCTCGCAAAGTCACATGACTTTTGTTGATGCACATCAATGAATTCATCAGTTTATGCACGTTTTAAAACAATTATCGGACTCAATTGAGCGCGTGCATTTTTAGAATTTATGCGCATCTTGGCGTTTCCATCCTGCATTTTTTAAAGCGATATCCCAAAATGCACATGTGGAAACAGCTAAAGATAATCTGATTGTTGGATGCCACACTGTTTACAATCAGATTTCCCCAAATACTGTCTCTATATATGTATTAACATCCAAAATTATGAAATTAAACTCTAGATCGATCCTTTACATGCAATCTGCAAGCAATCACATCACTGCCGCATGGCACGAGCTGATTGGCCTCTGCTGATCCTGCAGCCAATGAGATTGCTTGCTCAGCATTTAAATAATCTGGTTCAGTGTTTGCTGTAACTGGTCCTGCAGAGTTCCTCTGAACCCTTCCTCCTCCCCAGCTCCACCTGCCTAGATCGGCTACACGATTCATTTACAACAGTAGCTTATTTAAATTTTTCAGTATATAGTAATATATTTCAGAATTGTATTGTTAGTAAACTGAAAACTGAAATATTTGCACGAAGTTTGATGATTTCTAGGAATCTGCTGGAAGAACCTGGATTTGCGATTTCTTTTTCCCGATTGCTGGTTCATTAATGGGCATCTTGATGGTTTCCTCATAATTGGTAACTACGATGGATCTGAGAGCGCTGTACTCGGTGTGGATCTGTTTGTCATCGATGGACCAGAACCTGTGGAACAGCAGACACTTCTGATACCTGCAGAAAAAAGACAGAGAGAACATGTTTTTTTGCCAGTGACATTTCCACGAATTTGTCTTATTGATTTGTTTGTTGGATGTGTGACCCTCACCAGTCCGATACTGGCACCATTTTATCATCTGGCTGGTTTCCAACAATGTGATCGATGAAGCTCAGATGTCCTGGTGGCCTGTTGCCAGAGAAGGAGAACCACAAGGGTAAAAAACGTTTGTGAGAAGTTTCATGTCTAGCTATCACAGTTTCATGCATTTTTGTATTCTGAAATGTGTCATGCATGTTTCCATAGAGTATGTTTCTGGCCTAAGAAACTATATTTGTCGGCTCACATTATTTTACAAGATGTTGTACATGTTCTAAATATTTTCTAAGAACATTCTATGTGCTAATGTTCCAATTAAAGGGATAGTTTAACACATTTGTTTTGTGTGTGTGTGTGTGTGTGTTTCATACTATGGAAGTCATGTGGGCCCAGTAATTGTTTGGTTACCAACATTCTTCAAAATATTTTCTTTTGTGTTCAACAGAACAAAGAAACTCATAGAAGTTTAGAACATATCAGCAAATTATGACAGAATTTTTATTTGTGAGTGAACTATCTCTAACATAATTTCTGAATGTTCTCTGAATGTGCAAAACGTAATAAATTGTTTTGTTTTTTTTTACTTGGTTTTGCAAACATTAAGGGAACGTTACTTTTAAAAAATGCAACTAAAACATTTAAGAAAAAAACAACTTTCCATGAATGTTGTATAAATAATGTTTTTGCACTGACGTTTTGAGAACATTATTAAAGACCAGATAACTTTGAATGAACGTTTTCTCAACGTTACTGTAAGAATGTTTGTTCTGAGAACGTTCCCTGTTGTCTGGGTTCACAGGAAAATCACTCACAGTTTTGGTAACAGAGGGTCTCTGAACAGCGGCTCCTGGTATCCTGGCAGAAACAAACCTTTATAGGGTCCCATGTACTCTACAAACGTGTGTGTTGTGTCTCCATACTGCAAAACACAACATCAGATATATCATACGTGTTCGCCAAGCTCAAGCTTTAAAGGTGTGGTATAGTGCCCTTTTCACAAGATGTAGTCTCTGATGTCCCCAGAGTGTGTATGTGAAGTTTTAGCTCAAAATACCCCACAGATATTTTTATATAGCATGTTAAAATTGTCACTGTTTTTTTGTGTCTGTCCCTTTAAATGCAAATGAGCTGCTGCTCCCGTCATAGAGGGCGGAGCTTTAAGAGCTCGCGTGTGTGTTTGTGTGTTAGCAGCTCTGATTACCTCACACAGACACACACTGAACATTTCTAAAACTTTTAGCCTTTTATGTTCAAACCGGAGTCAGACAATGATGGAGAGACTCAAGAAGAAGTGACAACATGTAGAAGCAACAGGACATTTCTGAATGATTAGATGATGAATTTATGTAGCTGATGTGTAGTTATCTTCTAGTCATTGATTAGCATATTCTGTCTTGATAATCTATAAATCGTGTTCAGGGGGCGGGGTTTATGTAAATTCTAGGGTTGGTGATGTCACTAGCCCGGGAGGAATGTGGTGTAGTCTCTACCAGCCGTTTGTTGTAGTCCTTAAAAAGCCATTTCTTTAAAAGCAAATCTCTCCCTTTGCTTTGAACTTTGAGCGTTGTAACTTTGCAGATGTTGTTTATGCTCAAACAGCAACATTACACACTAACTAAAGCTAGAAAAGTGAAATCATAACCAACCACCCCTTTAAAGTCAGTGTATGTCTGTCTGAACACATGTTGTCTTCTTCTCTGACGTACAGTTTGAATGACAGTGTATTTGACTTTTCCTCCTGAATCCTGCTCCACCCACGGCTCTCGGACGACCACTGCTCCTCTCTCTTTGGCTTTCTGGGAACGCAAACACACATTTATTCCAAAGTCCCTTCAAGGTAAATCTGTTTTCAACATGCAGTTATTTAGTTATTTTTTAGGTGATTATTGTGTTCAGAATGGAATATTAACTTACTGTTAACTGAATATACTGTGCAGAACACACATGCATTTCTCAAAGATTCATGTGCATTTCTCAAATGCATTCTTTTTTTTTGATTTTGATATTTATTTCACATTTAACCCCATTTTAACCCTCAAATTCTCATTATTGCAATGCAAAAACTCCTGTTAACCTTAAAATGTGATAAATTGTCATGAAAATAATGCCTAAGTGCAATAGTATATGCATTAAGGAAACATGCAACTTGTTTTGAAAATGTTTACTAGCATAATGCATACTAGCCTACTGCATTATGAGTGGCGTCCAGTAATCATTTTGGAAATAAATATTTTGTATTTAATTTTCATGTCTTAACTTCTCTGTAATTGATTGTGAGTTTAAAACTTTTTCCTGCTTTCTCAATATCAAAAAAAAAAAAAAATCTCAATTTTTTCTTTCTCAAAAATGAGCGCATTGGAAATTAATTTCATAGTGGAAATGTTTGGTACTGCACCCAAAACAAAATCTTCATCATTTTTGGACATATCAACTTAAACTTAACTTTGATTTTCGCACAGTTTTTGAGTAAAACATGTTTTGGAAAGTTTATAGCTTTTTCCTGCTTTCTCAATATCACTTTCACTTTTAGCCTTTTGTAAAAATCCCTTTAAGGAAAGGAAGTTCCTCAATGACATCATCTAGAAGTGACATCATTTTGGAGGGAAAATAACCATACAAACATCAGTGAGTATCAGCCATAGTTCTGATGAATTCCCAGTTTTGATCATAAACACTGCAGGAATAGTAAGAGTGATATGGGAATATAGATAAGCAATACTACTCTTGTGGTTTTTAAAATCTTTGATGTTAACTGGACACCCTCACTGAATTAATTACTGTATGCAGCATTATGAATATTATTATGTCAATAATGTAACAAACCTTGACTAAAAAGTCACAGTCCTCCACTTGAAACGCGACGTCTTTCACTCCGTCTCCATGTTTTATCAGATGCTCCCCCATTTCTGTGGAGCGAGAGGCTATAGTGAGCACTTTCGGTCTTTTCTCAAACCAGGGTCATTTTAACACAGAACTAACCCACTAATTCTCATGCATTAAGTTTTTTTTTCATGACCCTTTTCATATGTTTTACATGATCTGGAAAGTATTTTTCACACTACCGTGTTTAAAAATAAATGAAATGGTTCATACCCTCATTTCCAGGGTTCAGAGCAGACTCGAAGACGAATACTATCTGTGAAAAGAACAAATACTTTTAACTCTGTGAGTGATTTTGAAACAAATATGCAGGTTGGGTTTTGAAACCCTCTGATGCTCATTTTTTTACTTCATCGGAATGGAACGAAACTTGATAAAGGTTTTGGCACTTGTTATATGAACACAAAACAGGTTAAATGACCCTAAAAAAAAAAAAAGTCACACTTATGCTCCTCGCCATCAAAAATGAGCGCATTGGTAATTAATTTCATAGTGGAAATGTTTGGTACTGCACCCAAACAAAATCTTCATCATTTTTTTTACATATCAACTTAATTTTTTTTATTGCTTTGATCTTCACACCGTTTTTGAGTAAAACATGTTTTGAAAATATATATATTTCATTTAAAAATTGAAAATAGTATTTTTGTGCATTTTTCATAACAATAAACTTTCTTTTTATTACTTTTTTTTTCTCTGCCAAGTGTCTTGAGACCAAACTGAAGTCTGAACTCCAAAGCATTCAAGATTTATGCCAGTTTAAGATAGAAATTAAATGTTCAAGTCTATGCTAAAAAACTCAATAAATGGATTATAACGACTGCCTAAATATAATTTACTAGCATAAAATCCCCTAAAGATACAAAATGTTAAATAAAAAATGGCTAGCACTTTATTTTACACTGTCCTTGTTACACATGTTACATACATAGTAATAACTATAAATCATGCATAATCACATGCAACAAACCCTAAAGCAAACCTAATCCTAGTCCTAACCCTATAGTAAGTACATGTAGTTAATTAACATTAATCATTACGGTTACACTTTATTTTAAGGTGTCATTGTTACAGTGTAATTATATATTTAATATAATGTATGGTCATAATATACATGTACTTACTATAGGGTTAGGGTAGGATTAGGGTTTGGTTGAAATAAAAAAATTACAGGTAACACTTTATTTCACAGTGTCCTTGTTACATATGTAACATGTACTTACCATAGTAATAACAGTGAATTATGCATAATTACATTCAACTAACCCTCAACCAAACCCTAATCCTACCCTAACCCTATAGTAAGTACATGTAGTTGATTATTATTACTCAGTACTTAAATATATAATCACACTGTAACAATGACACCTTCAAATAAAGTGTAACCAAATCAACCTAAAATCCAAAATGTATTTATTTCTAATCATTTTAGGGCATGAAATGAGTGATTGTATGACGTGTGTGTAGATGATGTCCTGTGTTGTGTCATGTGTGTATTGATCCTCCACACACACACACACACACACACACACACACACACCTTGTCCTGTCTGATGGCGTGAGACACCAGTTCTCTGCTGCCCGTCTCCAGACCTTTATACGCCAGCGGCTCGAAGCCAAACTTATCGCAGTAGAACGCCGCGGCCTAGACCAGAAACACACAGGACAAATGCTCAGTTTAAGGGTATATCTGTGTCTGCACAGTTTAAGGGTATATCTGTGTCTGCACAGTTTAAGGGTATATCTGTGTCTGCACAGTTTTATTGAGATAATCAAAATAATTTTAAAATCCTAAAATATCTGTTAGAAAACAACATATAAAATGAATTCAGTCTAAATAAACAGACAAATGTTCAGTGCGGTTCTAAAGAGAATTTTGATACTGTCATGTTTAACGGGTTAATTCAATTTGTTAGTGTGATAAAGTATGTTTATGGGCTATTTAAGTCATAAAAAATGAATTAAAACTGAATCCATAAAAGGATCCCATGATGGAACCCATAAGCTTCTATAGAACATTTTCTTCTATGAATGTAACAAGACGAAATATTCTATAGGGTTCAAAATGAGCAGAAACTATTGGTTAATATGTAAACCTATGTCACTGTGGAGATCAGGCGAGATGAACTATTGCATCACTCTTAGATTAAGAGCACATTATTGATCACATCTTCAGAGAAGCGTTCGTCATTAGGAATATCAAGCCTTTAAAACAAGTGAAAGCAACTTCATAACAATTAAATTGTGCCAACAAATGGATATTCAGTGCAATAATCTTACAGAAACGCTTTCATTTAAACCCTAAACTTTGCATCAAAGCATCTTTACTAAGGGATACACAACTATAATTCCTGAAAATCTTATTTTATTCAGAGAAAGTGCAAAATTATCATGTTTTAATTTTTGTAAATCATCAAAATACAGTCATAAGTTCTGTATTCAAACAGATTGATGATATTTTAGTAACTTTGAGATAATTTATTTTAATTTCAGCTAAAGCTTTATTCATTTTGTTGTTGTTGCTTTGTAATTTTATTAGTAAAAAAAAAAAAAGTCAATGGTTTATATATATATATATTTTTTTTTTTCAATTTTAGTTATTTGAGTAAATCGAGTCAAAGTAAATGTTTATTTATGGTCTTAGAAATTTAATTTAATTTAATAATAATTTATTTTTAATAATTATACTTTTTACGGTTTTATTTGTATAACTATAATAACCCTGAAACAGATTCATCTCTGCCGGTGAACTGGAAGCTCACCTGTTTGGCGTTTCCCACCCAGAACTTCACATGGTGAAACCTTAAAAATTTCCCTCTCTCCGGCTGCAACAGAAAAATAAAATAAAAATCCATAAAATATAATATATTTACCAAAATAAGCTGTTATATAGTTTTGATTGGTCACACTTTAGTTTAGGGTCCAATTCTCACTATTAACTATGACGTTTGCCTCAATAAACTCCTAATTACTGCTTATTAATAGTTTGTAAGATAGTTTAGGTATTGTAGGATTAAGGGATGTAGAATATAATCATGCAGAATAAGACATTAATATGTGTTTCATAAGTATTAATAAACAGACAATATCCTAATAATATGCATGATAATACGCAGCTATTAATAGTGAGAATTGGACCCTACACTGTAAAAAATTACATGATCAATAAGTTATGACAACATTATGTTTTTATATATCAAAATAAGTTTATAAGTGAAAAAATAATTTGCAACTTTTTTTAATAAGCTATACAAGCTTCAACTAATTTTTTAAGTCAGTTTAATGTAATTTAAGTTGAAATGACGTAAACATCCAAGTTGATTGTACATACAAATTTAAGGCAGCAACTTTCTTTCTTTTTTTTTTACAGTGCAAACTAAAGTGTTACCGTTTTGTTATAGTTTAAAGTTCATGTTACCTTCTCTCCTTTGTCAGTGTATGAAGTCTAAAGAGAGAACAGACATCAGTTAATATTTATCAAACAATTATACATTCATACGGACATTCTGAAATAGAACTTTCTCCAGACTGAAAGACATCTTTTGACTTAATATTAAATAATAATAATAAAAACATTCAGAAAATGGACTTTATGACAAGACAATATGCATTTTAATAGTTTAAGGTCTTTATTGGCATTGAGGATTCCATGAAGAATCTTTAACATCCATGGAATCTTTCAATTACAGTAAAGCCTACTATAGTGGAAAAAGATTCTTTAGATTTTTTTAATATTCTTCACTCTAAGAAACAAAAATTGTTATTTTAAGATTTGTTCACTGAAATGCTAATGTAACCAATAGCACACATTTCTGCATCACAATTTTATGAGCATAAATGAATGAAAATATTGAATCTTACTCTGATTGGTGTAAATGCAGTGCATTGGACTCACCATGTCGAAGTTCTCGGTGGGGTTTGTGGGTCAGAAGAGCTGTCGTACACACAGATCTGCTGTTTTATGTGTGCCGGTCACTGGACCTCAGGTTCAACACCCCTTCAGTCTCATCCAGCCAAAAGAGCGTCTGCACACACACCCTCTCCGGCCAACACACACATTTGATGTATTTTACCAGCTATAGCGCACATGTATTGTGATACTTTTACTGTAATATCCAGAGTGATGTTCAACTTCCCCTTATAGTGTATAGTAGCCTACTGAAATTTTTTCATATATTATCATATATAGTACTGAAAATAGCACTTTAGCATATATAGTACTGAAAACAGCATATATATATATATATATATATATATATAATACTGAAAATAGCACTTTATATATCATATATAACACTGAAAATAGCACTTTTTATATCATATATACTGAAAATAGCACTTTAGCATATATAGTACTGAAAATAGCATTTATATATCATATATAACACTGAAAATAGCACTTTATATATCATATATACTGAAAATAGCACTTTAACATATATAGTATTGAAAATAGCATTTATATATCATATATAGTACTGAAAATAGCATATATATATAGAATATTGAAAATAGCACTTTATATACTGAAAATAGCACTTTAAATATCATGTATAGCACTGAAAATAGCACTGTATATATCATATATAGCACTGAAAATTGCACTTTATATATCATATATAGTACTGAAAATTGCACTTATATATCATATATAGTACTGAAAATAGCACTTTATATATCATATATAGTACTGAAAATTGCACTTTATATATTGTATACAGTACTAAAAATAGCACTGTATATATCATATATAGTAGTGAAAATAGCACTGTATATATATATATAGCACTGAAAATTGCACTTATATATCATATATAGTACTGAAAATAGCACTGTATATATCATATATAGTACTGAAAATTGCACTTATATATCATATATAGTACTGAAAATAGCACTGTATATATCATATATAGTAGTGAAAATTGCACTTATATATCATATATAGTACTGAAAATAGCACTGTATATATCATATATAGAACTGAAAATTGCACTTATATATCATATATAGTACCGAAAATAGCACTGTATATATCATATATAGTAGTGAAAATTGCACTTATATATCATATATAGTACTGAAAATAGCACTGTATATATCATATATAGTACTGAAAATTGCACTTATATATCATATATAGTACTGAAAATAGCACTTTATATATCATATATAGTACTGAAAATTGCACTTATATCATATATAGCACTGAAAATTGCACTTTATATATTGTATACAGTACTAAAAATAGCACTGTATATATCATATATAGTAGTGAAAATAGCACTTTATATATATAGTACTGAAAATTGCACTTATATATCATATATAGTACTGAAAATAACACTTTATATATCATATATAGTACTGAAAATAGCACTTTATATATATAGTACTGAAAATTGCACTTATATATCATATATAGTACTGAAAATAGCACTTTATATATCATATATAGTACTGAAAATAGCACTTTATATATATAGTACTGAAAATTGCACTTATATATCATATATAGTACTGAAAATTGCACTTATATATCATATATAGCACTGAAAATCGCACTTTATATATTGTATACAGTACTAAAAATAGCACTGTATATATCATATATAGTAGTGAAAATAGCACTGTATATATCATATATAGCACTGAAAATTGCACTTATATATCATATATAGTACTGAAAATAGCACTGTATATATCATATAGTACTGAAAATTGCACTTATATATCATATATAGTACTGAAAATAGCACTTTATATATCATATATAGTACTGAAAATTGCACTTATATATCATATATAGTACTGAAAATTGCACTTATATATCATATATAGTAGTGAAAATTGCACTTATATATCATATATAGTACTGATAATAGCACTTTATATATCATATATAGTACTGAAAATAGCACTTTATATATATAGTACTGAAAATTGCACTTATATATCATATATAGTACTGAAAATAGCACTTTATATATAGTACTGAAAATAGCACTTTATATATATAGTACTGAAAATTGCACTTATATATCATATATAGTACTGAAAATTGCACTTATATATCATATATAGCACTGAAAATCGCACTTTATATATTGTATACAGTACTAAAAATAGCACTGTATATATCATATATAGTACTGAAAATTGCACTTATATATCATATATAGTACTGAAAATAGCACTTTATATATCATATTGAAAATAGCACTTTATATATCATATACAGTACTAAAAATAGCACTTATATATCATATACAGTACTAAAAATAGCACTTTATATATCATATACAGTACTAAAAATAGCACTTATATATCATATATAGCACTGAAAATAGCACTTTATATATCATATTGAAAATAGCACTTTATATATCATATACAGTACTGAATATAGCACTGTATATATCATATATAGTACTGAATTACCATATTCATATACAGTAGAGTTTGCTTCGGTACTTCATATAATACTGTTTTATCACTATGAATCATGATGCATGTCCACAAACATGGGTTTGCCTTTCTGCAGTGTCATGCAATGCCTTTGTGAGATATTAAGATAATTCCTCCCATCTCATATATTTTTCCTTCACCACCATGTCCCTTTCAGGCTCTGTATGACACGGATAGGGCCAATATGAGCGTAGTGGAAAATGTGGGTTAGTAATATAAACTCCAGTATGATTTACATATTGAAGAATAAATTTAAAATGATTCTGGGATTGTCAAAGTACCTTCATTTGTACATTAGAGGGCGACATTGGATCATTACATGGTTCTCTGAAACGAAGCTTCTAGAAATTCTAGACATCTGACATTGACATTTTGACAAAATTGCTCATTTTTGACATTGGTTTTATCATTGCCGTTCTTATACGGATCACAGAAGAGATTTAAACTGATTCCCCTTTTCCAGTTAAATTTGGTCATCAAAAATCCATTAAAGCATCTTCTCTAGAAATGAACATCTGACTGGATAGTAACAAATAACGTAAAGCAAAGGGCAGATATCAGATGAGGAAACCCGAGCTCATTAAACAGAACATTCAGGCACTTTCTCATTGTTCAGAGGGTTTGGTGACCAAAAAGGAAGTGTTCCCTAGAATAGGCCTAATGCCAAAAAGAGAGACGGAATAAGAAAGTGTTTTTTGACCTCGTATCTAAGGACACTGAAAGACTAAACTGCCTTGACCCAGTAAAGCTTACATTTCATCATCATGACCACATGAAAAAAGAGGTGAGAAGTCATATGACTGATAACAACTCAGAAATGCTGAAGCAGTTGTGGGCGGGACTCTCCTGAGCCAATCACCAACCAGCATTCTTTACTACATTAATGACACAAGTTGAATGAAATTAGGTTTCTTACACTCTTAGATAGAGATAGATAGAGAGATAAACCACTCTTAAAGGGTTCTGTCAGGTGCTTCATATAGTTCCTATCATGGGATCATATTATGGATGTAATTTTAAAGTTTGAAGTAATTTTTTATTTGAGTGAAATCTGAGGAAGTGAAGGAGTCTGGGTTCGTGTTGACTTCTGCATGGAGGCATCTGATGTCAGACTGCCAATCTGCGATTAAAGCCTGAAGCCAGAGCAGAAATAGCCCAGAGCTCTAACAGCATAAACACATGGCAGCATTGGTTAAGGTCATAGGTCAGGTGACACACATGATACTGCATCAACCAAACTTCAAGTCTTGAAGTTAATGAGACTGATAATCTTTGAGCTCTTGTCTTCAAATGTGTTTGCTCACGGTTAATGATCAGCTTCATGTGTTTAAAGAACAGTAACCGGATCATATTATTTACATGTTTTATTCTTGCATTATAAAGCCATTAAGATTAACTATATCTAACTGTAGATTATACGGGGTTGTGAAATAATGTGTGTGTGTGTGTGTGTAAGCCTATGTACACTGTAACTATGCATTAGCTACTTAAGACTTAAACATTTTCTATTTCTCTAACCGTTCTGTTCAATCCTGACAATTTCAGCGTGAAAATTAACATTATGTTCATGTTTTAAACTTTTTTTTGTCGAACACAATGCGCGCTCCGTCGCTTTAACAAGTCCTGCACGCGCGCAGTAAACCACGTGGTCCCCTAGTGCCGCGCTGTGATTTTCTATTGGCTTATACTTCACCCCTCCTTCCACCTCAGCCGCGCCCTGATTGGTTCGTATGTGGGTGTGTTCTCAGCATTCAGGCGTCCTGTTGTTAGAGCCGCTAACCTACCGTAGCCCTCCATTGGCTGTTGAGTGTCTAGTACGCGACGTATTCCGCCACGCCGTTGGTCAACTGTGCAGACATAGTCTATCGTGATTGGTTGACGCATAGGCGATCGCAAGTGAATGCGGAAGTAGTGCGCTCTACTGAGTCACCGTTGTGTCAGCTGATTCTTTCACTGTGAGTATCTTGATCATATTTCATTTTCTGTGTGTTTAACTTGATTCTTCTTTTATTTGCTCGCGGTTACGTTTGGCTGAATAGTGTATAAACTAAATACGCATGGTTTAGCGAGGTTTTTATGTGTGCTTTGCCAGCCATGTGTTTGTATGTGGAGGCATTGGCCAGCTGGGATGTTTTACAGGCTGTAACATCCTCCACCCATACTAAACACACACACACACACACACACACACACACACACACACACACACACACACACACACATCAAAGGTCACCAGCTGGGATGAACTGATGGGAACTCACATTTGAAGAGTTATGTTGATAAACTGTATTTCATTATAGAGTATTTCAGTGTATACTTGCAAGCACATTTCCAACTAATGCATTAGCGTTGTGTAATAACGTGCTTTTGCCTTGGTCTCCTGAATACAAGAGTTTTTCTGTAAAAAAAAGGGGATCCATTTGCATTACATTTTAATATTGGTATTGCAGAGCAATTATGCAAGTTATGATTCACTTAACTTCAAAAATGTAAAATATTGTAACACTAACAGTATTACATTTCGTATTTTAAATGTTCTTGTAAAAAAAGTGACAAATAATGTGTTAGAATTGCATGCTTTTCATGATACAGGCTAATATTGCCATTTTATAGCTATACACTATCTTTCATTTCATATAAGGTTGAATCTCGAAGGTTTGTTATATCTGTATTATGATTATTTGAGATATTAAAGGGATACTACACCAGAAAATGAAAATTTGTCATCACCTCACACTCACGTTGTTCGAAACCCTTATGAGTTTCTTTCTTCTAATGAACACAACAGATATTTTAAAGAATGTCAGTAACCGAACAGTTGACGGTAGCCATTGACTTCCATAGTAGGAATAGTCAATGGCTTCCCGTAAACCGTTTGATTACATAATATCTTCTTTTGTGTTCAGCAGAAGAAACGTCTACAGGTTTAGAAATAACTTGCGGGTCAGTACATTTTCATATTTGGGTGAACTGTCCCTTTAAAACGCTCCCGTGAGGTGTTTGTGTAAGCCTTAGTTTTCATGCATTTAATATTAAATGCATAATGTTTCATGCATTTAATATTATAATATTAAAAATATTATAATATTGCCATTTTATAGTTATTCACTATATTTCATTTCATTTAAGGTCGATCCTCAAGGTTTGATATTTCAGCGTAATGATTATTTGTGTGTTTTAAGAGTGCGAATTTGTTCAGAAATCACATTTTTCTAGCAGATGTCATTCTAAAGTTAATCATAAAAGTCTGGTATGTAAAGTTTAAGCACTTTCTGGATAAGAGCGCCTGATAAACGCTTGCTGTGGCTTTTTCACATGGTTTGTATTGGATGTATTTGTCCATGTCCAACTACCCCTGATTACACGTGACTCTTGTGGCCTGCAGGAAATGGAACAATGTTTGCAATAGGGCGGCACGATATTGAAGAAAAATGCGATAACTCATTAAATAATGAGATATTCGATATGCCATGCGATAATGCTTAACGTGTGTGAAATAAACTTAAATTATCTTTAAAATTAAAATAAGTTTCACTTTTTTTTTTTTGACAAGAAAACATCCATACAACTTCTGACAGTGAACATCAGTGTTTTACTGTAGCGTAAGAAGTGTTATTTTAACATCAATGATAATGGGAGTGTGAAATATATTTTCTGTAAAGTCATTACCCTTTAAAACCACCACAAACATTTAAAAGCTAAACATCTAGAGGCACTAGTTGACTAATCGGCTACTGGGTAGGGCGGCACGATATTGAAGAAGAGTGCGATATGCGATAATAAATCATTAAATAATGTGATATTCGATATGCGATACGATAATGTTTAAAGCGTGTATTATAAACTTAAATTATCTTTAAAATTTCACGTTTCACATTGTTTTTGTGACGAGAAAACATCCCTAAAACTTCTGAAAGTGAACAGCAGTGTTTTACTGTATATAAGAAGTGTTATTTTAACATCAGTGGGGTTTATGTTCCAGGTTATCCTACATTAGGGTTAGTTAACAACACAAACTGAATAAATGTAAAAATAAAACACTGCTTAGTTTTAACTGAATGAATTAAATATATCCATAATGTTATTCAGCCGAGAGCAGCGAGTGATTTTTCTCTTTCATATTGCGATATTTCGATAATTTCAATATATTGTGCAGCCCTAGTTTGCAAAAGCTCGGTTTGTTTAGCCTATAATCTGTGAAATCTCCCAGTGAGCATCAGTGATTGACCCGTTCAAACCCAGCGTATCCCGTTCACATTCCTCGGGCTCAGTGGCCCGTCTCCCTGCTTTGGGTGATATGTCTAATTGATGGCTCCTGCTCGTGTTACAGGTCAGACTTGTCTTTAAATAGACCCATGACTACTCGACTCGTGTACCGCTCTGAATCCAGCTGTGAGCCGTATGTTCATGATCTAGCTGTTAGTAATACTTCTCCAGTAAGAAAGCTTGGAAGTTTTAGCTATGAGTGACCAGGTGGCAGGGAAACGGTTAACCGTTCTTGAAAATGCGTTCACTCACTCTATAGACAGATGATTTGTGCTGATAAAGTGTGTTAAGATTCACACAAATGGACATGAAACGCACAAAACCATGTGTTTGTGAGGGCGTTGGTGATGTTCCCATGATTAAAGGGATATTTCGCCTCTGGAAAGATGAATGTGTATTTAAATTGGGTCATTTATGTAGTAGAAATGTGAAATTATTTTAGAAGTTGGTGCCTTCTAGACTGAGAAAAGCCAGGAAAGCCTAGGGGTAATTAACACATGGTTACCGAGTCGATCGTTCTCTGGGATGTGTTTTCATGATAATCGAATGTAAAACAGATTAGCTTATAACGCTAGGATATGGGGCATATAATAAGTAAAAGTAAATCGCTAGTTAATACCACTAACAAGGCTCAAAATAGCCTCACACTAACACGGTAGCATAATGAGGGTCCCTACATGCAAACCGAAGCATTGAGAACTTTGTAAGTGTACAGACAGTTTAATAAGAAGATACTTTATAAAGACAGTACATTACACGTCGCGTATACAGGCAGGATCCATCTTGGAAAACAGTCTCGACTAGTCGAGCCACGAACGCCGTGCTAAGTGAGCTGTTTGTTTGATAACACTTTACAATAAGGTTCATTTGTTAACATGAGTTAATGTATTAACTAACATGAACTAACAATGAGCAATACATTTGTAACATTACTTATGGTACTATACGGTTATCCGGACCACACGATGGCCTACCCCTAACCCCGCCCCTAAACCTACCCGTCACTGGGGTTAAGACCAATCATACGATGGTCTACCCCTAACCCCGCCCCTAAACCTACCCGTCACTGGGGTTAAGACCAATCATATGATTGCCTACTCCTAACCCCGCCCCTAAACCTACCCGTCACTGGGGTTAAGACCAATCATACGATGGCCTACCCTTAACCCCGCCCCTAAACCTACCCGTCACTGGGGTTAAGACCAATCATATGATGGCCTACCCCTAACCCCGCCCCCTAAACCTACCCGTCACTGGGGTTAAGACCAATCATACGATGGCCTACCCCTAACCCCGCCCCCTAAACCTACCCGTCACTGGGGTTAAGACCAATCATACGATGGCCTACCCCTAACCCCGCCCCCTAAACCTACCCGTCACTGGGGTTAAGACCAATCATACGATGGCCTACCCCTAACCCCGCCCCCTAAACCTACACGTCACTGGGGTTAAGACCAATCAGGGATGACTATACGGGACTAAAAGACACACGTGTGGTCCTGATAACTGTATAGTTCCTTACTTTTTAATGTTAGTTAATAAAAATTAGGGCTGGGTAAAAATATCGATTCATCAATGCATTGCAATTATTTGTTTCTCAATTCAATATCGATTCATCAAATCCTATGAATCGATTCAGCCCGCCGGCCAGTGGCGGCGCTGTGGGCAACACTCTAGTAGTGAGAGCGTTCAGCGTTGTACAAGCAAGTGGCTGCAGAAGTGAGTCAAATCTGTATCGTTCGAGAGAACAACCAGCGCTGTATTTCAGTTGTTTTCCTCTGTGAACATGCATTAATGGATGTCTGACAATTTCGTTGCTTTTTGGAGTTTTCAGATTTAAAAACGTCAATAAAGGCTCGTTCGTTCTGCTCTCACGGAACAGATAGATTATAATATGCTACCGTCAGATGAAATCATGCAGGCGTCGGCGCTTTCTCCGTTCGTGCTATAAATGCACATCCTTGAATGAGCGCGGATTTTCTAGCGCATTTACTTGAACTTCATAGGCAATATATCTATGGTTTAACCCATTTGAGAGGCGGCCAAAATCAGAATTTAAAATGGACTGAATAAGCTCTCTGCGAACTTGACGAGTGATGCCGCGCTGACATGTAACGTTATGCACAAATCACCACACACACTCTCTCAGAGTAATATTATGTTACTGCATAATACATTTTCAACTAGCAGAATAGTACAGAATCACGATACACCGTCTCACTTGCAGCCATGTCTTTTAACTATCATAATATTTCGAAGGGCAAAAATAGGAACTTTTAATTGTTATTTATTGTGTTGACAAAATAGCACTTTGTAATGTTATAATATCTATGGTTGCACTTTTTTTTATGAGTATGCACATTTTGTGCTTATGTTTACATTTATAACTTGAATGTATAGGAAGAAAGAAATATACTTTCTTCTACTTACAGTTACATGCACTGTTAGTGGTGTTAATAAAGAACCTGTTTGTTACAGTTGTGTTTTGTGTTCAACACATGTACAATATTGTACAGTTTGTTCTGCTAAATAAACCATGACAGGAAACATACTGGGGTCAATTTGTTCTTAAACATTGTTAATACTGCACACATTATTTAAAAATATACTCCGGTACTTAATTACTTGTGTATTTACTTATTGAATCGATATCGAAGCTAATAAATCAATATCGAATCGAATCGAAATCGAATCGAATCGAAGCCTCAAGAATCGAAATCGAATTGAATTGTGAAATTCCTAACAATACCCAGCCCTAATAAAAATACTGTTCATTGTTTGTTCATGTTAGTTCACAGTGCACTAACTAATGTTAACAAATACAGCCTTTGATTTCAATAACATATTAGTAAATGTTGAAATTAATATTAAATGAGATTATTAAATGCTGTACAAGTATTGTTCATTCTTAGTTCATGTTAGGTAGTGAACTAATAAACCTTATTGTAAAGTTATACCATTATTTTTATCATTATTATTAATGTTTATTTGAACAATCCCATAAACCTATTTGTAATTAATGTCTGCAAATAAACGTGAGCAGGTCTTGTTTTATTGCTCTTTTATTGGATGTTTTGAACTTTGACATGTTGTGTTTGTGTGTAACTCCCTCATATCTCTGGAATGATAACGTGAACTGATGATGATTGATGAAACTCTTTCAGTTTTGTGCTTGTATAACTTTGACATGTAACCTAGGGGTTATAGAATTGGTTATATGTAGTAGACAAGCTTGTTTATATCTTCTGTTTTTTTTTCCAATGTGGAATTTTAGGTGAAACTCAGACAAGAATTTCAGGAGAATTTAGAAGTGAAACTTTCTTTTTTTGGCATTGAGAAGTGATACTGTGGTCACAAGCAGAATAATTTACATTTAATTCTGCCTAGAGACACACACACACAAGGTTTTTATTTTATTTTATTTTTTTATACACAGATCCACAAAAACTACAAATTAAACGGCTAAAACCGCTGTATTCTGCTGTCAGGCCAGTAGTTGGCGATGTCACTTTGTACAGAAACACTTTGTCTAACACAACACATAATACACATGTGCATGACGTCACCATTTTCACAAATTCACGTTTTTGTAGTTTACACAGAGACGATAACGGTATAGTTTTAAAGGTCCCATATTGTACACCTTTATTAAGTTTTATTTTAGGTTTTGATGTCCTTAAGAATTTCGGCCTGTCTACTTAATATTCATGAGCCTCTCTTCTGATTGGCCTGTTGTTTTCTGAGTGACCCACCATTGGTGGGGGCGGTGACTGAATAGTTCTGACATCACATTTATACGGAAGTCACAACGGCTCGTGAAAAGGCACAGCTTACTTGATGCAGGCTGTGTGCATGTGTCTGTGGAGCGACTGTTTTGAAACTTATATGGTAGTTTCATCGCCCCTAGACCTCTGCTATCATGAAAAAATATGGTTAAAAATGAATAAACTTGCACTTTGAAACCCGTTTTCAAAAGTTTGTGTTTTCAGGCCTTCGAAATGCTGTTGTCGTGTAAATAAACAGCCAAATGCATTATAAAAAAATGACCCCTAACTTTATTTTCACTACAATTTAACTTATTTTATTATCTGCCAGGAGCAAATCCAAAGTCAAATTGAACCTTTGCAGGGAGTTTGATTGACAGGCAATCTGACCAATCATAATCTGCCATCCGCCGAATCCGGCAAAGCAGTCAGGAGAGTTACGTAGGGACGTCTTTCCGCGGTTAAAACAACATTTCTTCTGATGTTCATTCATGTTTATTTGATGCTCTAAATTAACTAGAAGGAGGAGATGATCAGTTCATGAGAAACTTTAACTGAGACGCTCTGTCAGACACATTAAAGAGCCACAAAACGCTATTTATTGTTTAAATTTCTTTAAAAAATTTCCAAATTTGAAAGTTTAGACTTTGCTTCATATCAAAAGTAAGCTGGTCTGTCCTGTGTATATGTGTGTTTTGTTTGTGTCCTCTTTGCTCCGTGATGTGTTTTTCACATAGACAGTAAAAGAAATGGACACCGCGACCCCCATAGACTTCAACGGAGAAAAGTGAAGTCAATTAGAAGCACTCACTTCCTGATGGCTGAGCGTACTGCGCAGACTCACACTGAGCTTGATGACGTGGATGTGACGTGAGCAACCCGTCTGTCTTCTAGTAGCTGTGCCAAGAGAAATCTGAATCATTCCCTTCCGAAACTTGCAGAGACGGAGAGTGTGAGTAGGAGGTGTCCATGAGCTAGGAGCAGGAGAAACTTTTGCTAAGTAGTTTTGCTCTGATTAATAATTTTGTCATTTTGCCTCCACGTCCCCCCGATTGCCCGCGAGCTTCTCCTCCTGTCCATACGGTAATCTCTCTACTGTGCGACAGAGAGTCGCGTGGTTATGACGCAATCGTTAGCCTATTTTTACAAAAACGGCTTCTACGGGGCCATAACGTAAGATACAAGGTAATGGAGCCTTTTATACATTTTCGTGTTTCTTTAGAAATAAATAATGGACAAATGGAGTCTTTAAATGCCTCAGATGTGAAGTTATTCGCTGTCAAAGTGACGCCAAAATGAATGAGAGTCAATGGAATGCTAACAGCAGGTGATGGTCCGCTAATCAATGGCGGCGCCCGGGGAAGCTTCAGTTTCCGGCTGATGGATTACCCACTTGGTTTTTCATTGCGTGAGAACATGGTGTGGCGTGAGAGAGGCGTGGCTTGTCGGACATAGCAACAGTAACTAAAGGGGGCGGGTCTTTGCGAACGGTCAATTGCTTAGAAAAATACTAGTAACGAACTACGAATTAAGGAATTGTTCATAGTGGTACGATCTTAGTGCTTGAGTTTAATAATACATACGAGTACTGTATTTACATTGGCCCTAATGTGCTTTCCAATCACCAGTTTGTGTTCATAAGATCTGCACAGATGCAGTTTTCATCTGAAGGAAAATAAATTAGATCAGATTGTCATCTATGCTAAACACAGGCTCATGAAATTGATTTTCCCCTGACAGGCGATTTCAGTGAACTGAATTAGCTCAGTTGATGACGACAGTGTTTGTATCTGTGTTTTGAATGGAGATCCAGCTTGATAAAGCCTCTTGAGGTCAGCGAGGTGGTTGAGTCAGATGTGCAATCCTCTATGCATTAGTTTTGGCCGAAACAGATTCTAGATTGTCTGTGTTTTGATGAACACAAGCAGGGCTCATGATTAGATCAACGCTGTGTGGAAGTTGGCGTAGTCTTCTCCGTTTCGCAGAGTTGACCGCTGGATAAATGCATCAGCAGGAATAAAACAGCTTTGTTTTGTTGCCAAATGGTCTCGGTGATTGAGCTAAAGCACAGGCAGTTCAGGCAAACATCTTTCACTTCGGCCATTTTTGACTTGGTTCTGAACTCCTCCATGTGCTTCGAAGGCTGGTATAGTTTCATCCCACACCGTCTAGTGCAGTAGTACGTTATTTGCTAAATTATAGGCTATTGAGGAAGCATTTTTGTTCCACAATCTGTTGCTGTATGTTTACTTGTATTTTATTTATTTATGTGTCCTTTTACCTCACATATACATGCACTGAAAATTTCAAAAACTTTTAGCCTTTTATGTTCAAACCGGAGTCAGACAATGATGGAGAGACTCAAGAAGAAGTGACAACATGTAGAAGCAACAGGACATTTCTGAACGGTTAGTTGATGAATTTATGTAGCTGATGTGTAGTTATCTTCTAGTCATTGATTAGCATATTCTGTCTTGATAATCTATAAATCATGTTCAGGGGGTGGGGTTTATGTAAATTCTAGGGTTGGTGATGTCACTAACCCGGGAGGAATGTGGTGTAGTCTCTACCAGCCGTTTGTTGTAGTCCTTAAAAAGCCATTTCTTTAAAAACAAATATCTCCCTTTGCTTTGAACTTTGAGCGTTGTAACTTTGCAGATGTTGTTTATGATCAAACAGCAACATTACACACTAACTAAAGTTAGACAAGTGAAATCATAATTAACCACCCCTTTAAAACGTTTTGAGCTTGTCCACTTTCACTTCCAGAGGTAGTCGAAAACACATTCGACCGGATAGCTTTCGGTTTGAAGCCGGTTTAGGTGGCTAGCCCGATATGTTTCAGTTTAGTTTGTGCCAACCCTGGGTTTTAGGCACCATGAAAGTGGATTGGCTTTTAGCGTGTTCATCGCCATAGTAACTTACGCTCCACGGCTAACCTGGTCCGGGTCAGGTGATGTTTCAGGTAAGAGGTTGCAATCCGAACTTGGACCAATCAGCTGTGAGCAAAGTGTCACATGTCTGATGCGATAAAGTCACCTGTTTCCACTCCAAATTAAAGATCGCTACACAGCAAATTATATATTGGCTTTAAGTAATGATTATTTAGAATAATAATTTTGTATGATTTAGGTATTATGTAATTGTTGTACCCTTAATCTATCACACATGTACAATTTTAGTTTATCAATTATTATTATTACGCACAGTTTAATTGAATAAATATATAAAGGTAATATAAATACGCTTTAGAATCAATAGATAAAGCTATAAAATGACTACATGTGAGCTTATATGTTCAATTTTCTCTACCTTTATCAAATGTATCAACTAACTTCACAACTTTTACTTACCGTATTTTCCGGACTATAAGTCGCTTCGGAGTATAAGTCGCATCAGTCAAAAAATGCGTCATGAAGAGGAAAAAAACATATATAAGTCGCACTGGACTATAAGTCGCATTTATTTGAAATTAATTTCACAAAATCCAAGACCAAGAACAGACATTTAATCTGGAAAGGCAAGTTATTCAACTACACAGAACAACAGGCTGAATAGGTGTCCGGTATGTTAACGCAACACATTAACAGTTATTCAGCTACACAATAGTATAAAGAACATATACCTGGGAGGCTGAATAGGCTAAATTAACATAAGCCAGCAGTCCAACAAGCAAGTTACAAGTAAACAAGTTCACCAAGCTCCCGCGATCTCATTCCACATCATTTTCTTCATCCTTGGTGTCGCTTTTGAACAACTCCGCCAACTAGAGCGCCCTCTCGTGGCTGTAGACGGTAATGTTTTCTCTTGGTTCATCTCAGTCTGAATTAACTTTGATATATAAGTCGCACCTGAATATAAGTCGCAGGACCAGCCAAACTATGAAAAAAAAGTGCGACTTATAGTCCGGAAAATACGGTACACTGATATAGCAAGCCGTTTTATTTTAGTTGTCCTCTTTCATGGACGGCTATTTTCTTCTTGCTGTGTAAATTTGCACGCTGCTTCTCTCGCGAGAAATGAATCTCAGTTTCCCTCTTTCTCCGCATGTGATTGGTTGATCGCTACTGATGTCACACCTAAACTTCTAAACTCAGGATCAAAGCCCGAGTTGACAGAGAAAGTTGATGAATCAGCATCATAGTACCAACTAATCCTGTAACCCTGAGTTTGTTCAACTACCGTCATGGTACAGGCCCCAGGTTTATTAGGCTGCTGTCACTTTAAGAGCGAATGCACTGATCGAATATACCGTTACACGTACGTTTTCTTTCTCAACTGTTAACATTCACTTAAGCCATAAATGACTGCGTTGTTTACGAGGATACTTGCCACTACCATCATGGTACAGGTCCCAGCTCTCCGCCTACTGACATAATGAGTGAACATAATGGGAAGAGCTCTAGCCAGATGGGATTTAAACTTTATCGGCTGAAGATCCAAGTTTGGTTTGAAGATGAAAAACATACCGAGCACAATGTTCTCTCACCATTCCTGATTTCTAACACACACTCACAGCGTTCGACTGGTCTTGCTGCTGTCAGAGCAGAAACGAAAGCTGATGCTCTCCATATGTTTTTCCGTAGTCTCTGGTCGCGTTCATGTGTAAATTACACAAGCTTATTTCTGAAAAAGCCCAGCATTTACCCGTCCGTAGACCCTCCCCTTGAAGAAATCAGGACAAAAGTGGACAAAAGAGACGTATTAAAACACCAGGAGTAAACGGGAATGTGTCTCCCTCGTCTAACTCTAGGATCCGATCGACCTAAACGCATCTTAATACCAGCTGTAAACAGGGCCAAGTATTACTGACATGTTTTAAATCTTCTACTTTTGTACTCTGGGGTTTTCAAACTGAGGTCGAGGGGTTACTATAAAGCAGGGGTATTCAATTAAAGTTCCAGGAGCTCCGGCCTCTACATTTCCTTCCCAGTGGAGGTCCGGATAATACTTGTTTTTGGAACAGTTATACATTTCCATCGGGGCAACCATAGTACTTTGTAAAAGGAAAAAATCCTTAACACTCAAAATTGTCATGAAAGATGAGAATTTAGGGCCTCGAAAGCCGAAGTGGTAAAAAAAAAAGAAAAGAAAAAAAAGACCAATATTTAACCCAAAAAAGGAACCATTTCTCGCAACTGGATATTAATATGAAAAGGTTAGATCAGATGTTTTATCAAGCTTTTTTTTAGACACCTACGCGTATGGCAAATAGAGAGTCAACAGTTCTTAAAGGAACCATCATTTTTCTTAGTGTAATGAACAATTTAATCATCTAACGAACATTTAGAAATTTGAAGATATTCCATGGATGTTAAAAGTTCTTTATGGAACCTTTGATGACAATAAAGAACCTTTATTTGTTACATTCAATTTATTTATTTTTTTATTATCTTGCTCACTATATTCAGTAAAGCTGCTCTGGAACATCATTATAAAAAGTGTTATTCAAGTATATTAATTGGAGAGAATTTTTATATTTCCAACCTTAGTGTGCATGCGATAACAGAGCTAATTATTGGATTTTGGAAACTGCATGTTGTCTTTATTGCATTTTATATTTTCAGACACAATATAAATGGGTCTGTATACATTAAAACAAGCTCGTGACAACGTCACTTTTGAAGGTCCTTGGCATTAAAAAGTTGGCCATAAATGACCATATTCAATCACATTTGTCTATCAATCCATCACTTGAGATTTGAATGGTTGGGTTCATGATTTCTTTGCTGTGTGTGAAGTCAGATAAGGACTGGCGTGTTTGGACCCGTGTTTCTCCACAGTGGGTGTGGCTGTGGGAATGCGGATCTCTCCATTTACTCAAAGGCTTTGCTGTTCTGGAAGTGTGTGGCAGCAACTCCGGTTCAGATGTTCGAGCTCACGTCTGATATTTGTGATGGGAGGTTTATGATTATGTGCATAAAGTAAAAGAATCAATCTTTAAAAAAAACACAAAAAAAAACACACACATTGTCCTCTGTGTTAGTGGGAGACCCTGTGAAATATACTGGCACAAATTTTTCCCAAGATTTCTCCCAAGTGCCACGGAAAATGGTAGTCCCACACAATTTTTAGGGAATTTGTGTGGGATATAAACAGATGGAAAATTCTCTCATACTTTCACTTTCCTTTCAGACGCCCGTCATAAAGCGTTCGGTCAGTGACTGCAGTGTATATGATACTTCCATAAATGGCGTTTTGTGCCGTGTTTAAAGGAAGGTGTGTCTGTAGGCTTTGGAAAACATGGGAAAGTTTGTGTGTAACAATGAGAAATAAGTGCAATAAACACTGAATAATTAAGCTCACATTATCACTGATTCATAAATCTAAGGTTGTGCAAGTTTCTTTGGATTTTGTCGATGGTCTGCATGTTAGTCTGAACTGGAACACCCTGAGATATCCGAGATCTCAAGATTGACTTCGGAAAAGATTGAAATAACATTGTAGTTTTTGGGCTTGTAATCCACAGAGAAAAGTGCTTTTAATTACTAGTTTTTTTATTTGCCAGTTTGGAGAACACAGAACTTTGTTTGTTTCCCGTACTGATAAAGTGTACATGCCTTGCCTACTGTAAATTAATACATTTTAATGAATCATAATCTGTCATGCTGGCAACTTGAGTGCCAATATAACGCCTAGTGGATTTTCATTCTGCAGTTTTGACCTTATGAACATGTTTTTTCTACCATTATAAAGTCGAATGAATATATTTACGAATGAAACTAACGGGTAAATGAGCATTTTAGGCATCTGATGTGGTGCTGGACTGTCGCTTATAGAAACACTAAAGCCATTAAAGCCAAACTAAGTAACTCCACTAAATGGCTTCCTGTGCCAGTGTTATCCAGTTCATTCCAGGGCAGTGTAAACACACAGACAGGAGCGGGGTCTCAGAGGGGGTCCGGAGACTCTATAGTGATCGTGAAATGGGGGCGTTACATGCAAACAAAACACAGCTCGCGCTTATGGGTGTGTGTGTGTGTGTGTGTTCTCCTATATGCGCGCGCAGCAGAACACACTGCAATCTGATCGCACATGCCTTCAAGGTGTGTTTAGTCTAGAACACATTCGATGTAAACTTCTATGCATGTCGCTGAGGTATGCACAAGAAGAACAGCGCTGTCACGTACTTCACATCGCCGAATCCCCGCCCACTTCGCGCGCTTTCTCTCTCTCTCTGTGTGTGTGTGTGATAGGCGTGATCGTGGCATGAAATCTACAGGAGTTTGTGTCCACACACAGAGACTTGCTCAGGTAAGAGCTCCACTTCTTTTCTCGTGTCTCGAGCTTTTCACGCGCTGACACTGACACGCGCGCGAGTGGAATGTTACGCTTGTTACATTTGTAGCGGTTTCTGAAGTTTTACAAACCGCTACAATGTTTCAGTGTTGAAT